>CAHIKZ030005435.1:4310000-4410000 GCA_903632075.3 Acanthosepion pharaonis | reverse complement strand
TTGCTCTGTCATCAGCCCTTAATTTACTTCTCAGATCTTCATTACTGGGAGTCTTAGAAGTGGAGAACATTAGGAGAGTGATTCCTTCTGGTCGGAAGTGGACATCGTTCGCTCCCTTAAATAAGTAAGGTCAGTGTGGCCAACGTTTGTCATCGTTTTCCCCCCCGTAAAGTTCCGTTTCTCGGTAGAGCGGGGACCTTTTATGGTCGCAACATTAGCCAGAATGAAAGGAAACGAAATCAGAACCGAACAGCATAATGGAAAGACGAGGAGCTAAAATGGAATAAATCACTGGGAAGAATATTATGTAGGATTGGTTAATGGTTCGGTTGGCCGAGAAAGAAAGGACAAAAAAGATGAAAGAAAGGAAGTAAGGAAGAAAAAAGAAAGAAAGGTCTGTAGAAAAAAGAAAGAAACAAAGAAACAAAGCAAGCGCTTGAAACAAAGCAAGCTTGAAAGTAAAGAAAGAAAGAAAGAAAGAAAGAAAGAAAGAAAGAAAGAAAGAAAGTTAAAAGGGCAGCCAGATGGGATCGGTAAATGTTGATCTAAATGTTTCATCAAGCAGAATACCAATTACACCTGAAAAGAGAAAAAAAGAAAAGAAAGAAAAGAAAGAGAGAAGGGAAAGAAAGAAAGCTCCAAAGAAAGGAAGAATGAATGAATGAATTAGTGAATGAATGAATAAATGAATGAAAGAGAAAGAGGCAACCAGATGGATCGGTAATGGTTGATCTGAATGGATCCTTATGCAAAATAACAATTACGAGTGGATTGAGAAAACCAAATAAATAAAAAAGAAAGAAAGAAAAGAAATAAAGAAACAAAACGAAAGAGAAAAAGGAAGGAAGAAAGAAAAATAAAGAAAGAAAAAAGAAAGAACGATGTGTCTGAAGAAGGTATCTACAAATTGATGGTCTGGTTGATTTTTTAAATAAACTGTCAATTACAACTGAAATTAGAAAAGACGAGAAGAAAGAAAGAAAGAAAGAAGGGGTCTGTAAATGGTGTTTAGAAAAGTGAAATAGATAGAAATAAAAACATAAAAGGAAAGAAAAAAGGATCTGAAATATGGATCTGGTTGATTTGCCAAATAATGTATCAATTACGATCGAAAGGAGGAGGAAAAATAAAGAAAGAAAAGAAAAGAAAAGAAAGAAACAAATAAAGAATGAAAAGAATGAGGAAACAAAAAAAAGAAAAATTGAGTATGATAGAATCGGTAAATGGTGATATAAATGGTCAGTTAAATAAAATAACATTTATAATTAAAACGAGAAAAGAAAAGTAAGAAAGAAAGAAAGAAAGAAACAAAGAAACAAAGAAACAAACAAGGAAACAGACAAACATATGGACAAATACTATATTGAAAAGGACAGAAATTTACAAATAACGTAAGAATCATTTGACAAATGATGATAAAACGAATGAACAAAGAAAATATAATTCGAAGAGAAGTTGTGAAGAGATAAAAAGCGAGTAAATATGTTTTCATAAAAAATGAAATAATCGAGAAAGAAGGAAGCAGATAAATATTTTTCACTTAACATTGCATCCAATTCTCGTCCATCTATCTCAAACGGATTGAAACAAGTCTGACGCCATTACATCTTCAGTGGGTAAGCCGAAAGAATGAGCTTTGTCATATTTACTATGATTGTTACAAATGGTTAATTTCTTAAATGTAATAAGCCAGATATGTAACAGTGAGACATTTATCGCTAGGAGACTTCACGAAAAGCTATGACTAAGAGACTAACTTTTTCCTGCCCAGTCATCTATCATTCGCAATCTGTAAACAAACAAACACACACACGGACACACAGACGTATTATATATATATATATATATATATATATATATATATATATATATATATATATATATATATATATACGTAATTATATTGTTTTTTCTAGAGACAGCTTACTCGATATCGCGAATACAACGTTTGTAGATATAATCTGTGTCTATATGGAAATCATCAGTACATCGTGACTGGCAATATATATATATATATATATATATATATATATATATATATATATATGATGAAATATAGTTTTAAGCTATGATATATTTATGGGATAAAGTTCTCAATATCAGAGTCAGAGCGTATGTAAATATAATTTTTAAAAAGTGGACATTGACGTCAACACTCATAGGTTATAAACTCTTTCATGCTAAACGCAATCCTCAGGCTACCGATTGCTTTTAGCCTCTCAGTGTTGACTTCAATGACCATTTTTATATGATATATATTAAGTAATTTATCGAGTCTAAAAGAAACCTCAACAAAATGCAGAAAGCATTGGACGGCCATTTCGTCCTATATTTGGGACTCATCAGGAGTGCGCATCCACTACCGAGAATTGAAACCAGGACAGTTACATTGACAGACAAACGTCATACCAACTACACTGACAGGCCTCGGTGACGAAGAGGTAGCGAACTCGACTCGATATTGCGCCGCTCGTTCCAATATTCAGTGGTGGATTCCTTTACCCATAGGACTGTGCCCCCTAGAGCCGTGACTACTATCCCCAAGCCGCTCCATCCAGACATTTGGGATAATTAAGTAATTTTTCGAGTCTAGAAGAAACCTCCACAGAATGCAGAAAGCGCTGGACAGCCGTTTCGTCCTATATTTGGGACATATATATATATATATATATATATATATATATATATATATATATATATATATATATATATATGATGTACATCTGTTTAAACTAGTTGGGCGAAAAACCTGGATAGCACAATTTTCAAATAAATTGGCAGCAGCCCCTTTCGTCTTAGTAGCGTTATCACATTGCTTGGGGAGAATGGATTAAATATATTCCCAGCGGAAATTTGAACACGGCTTTCTGATTTCTGTTCTTTCTATAATGTGTTTTAATTATAAGTTTACTCAGGTTTTGTATCTAAACACATGATTTCGAGGGTGCTACATTAGTGCATGTCTGTCTGGAAACCTTGTTTATGAATACAACTCTTAACAAGATGTAGACCAAGTTGCCAGTATTTTGTGGAAAAATGTTTTTCTTTCTTCTCTGAATATTTTCCTTAGTGGATTTTTTTCCTTGTCTTATGAACAAGATTATAATCTTTATTAACTGTTGACCAGTGAGTGTTATCATTTCACTCTGAAATTCTCTAATGCTTTGATGTTCTTCCAGACGTCTATCATTCCATGTTAGGCCCAATTTATTATGCCTTGCATAAAAATAAATACAATAGGGAGCCATCAATAAAGAAAGAGATCTGTCAGCAATGCTTCAATAGCAGCAGCAGTAAGAAAATAGAAAACTCAGGGAAAGCAGTCAAGCGTAACAAGTAATGCCAGCATAATGCAAAATAGTTATCATGCTACAAGGTACCAGACTCAGAAACGTGTTGCTTCCTGAAGTTGTTGACATACAAATTGTGAGTAAAATCCGTGTGCCAGGAAAGGCCGACTTAGACGCACATGAAACAGGTGGGCAATACGAACCAAGTTGCCCCTAACCATCGACAATGAAATGAGAACAATCTGCCATTGTGGATAATAAAGTTTTCGTTTCGAAATACCTCAAAGGTTACTTGTATTATCATGCAATTGACGAAACCTGGATGACACTATGATCGAAACATCTTGATAAAGAGATAACAGATTAGGACAATAGTCTGACTGCAATTAATTATGTGATCTTTTTTTTTTGTTCAGTCAGATTTGGCCTTTGTGTATGTAAACATTTGTCGGAAGAAGAACTTTCCAGAATCAAAAGACGTTATTTTTTATTTGGTAATTTACTCACTATAAATCTGACATAGTTATTTTCCAAGCATAGCTTAGATGTGGCACAAGGCCGAAAGTATGGGGCATCTAGTGAGGATCAAACTCACTTTTCAGTTGTAACTGATCGAGCGAGACAAGCTTGCTAACCATTACACCACGCCGAGTTGCCTCCTATAAATCTGATATATATATATATATATATATATATATGTGTGTATATATATATATATATATATATATATATATATATATATATATATATATATATATATATATATATATATATATATATATATATATATATATATATATATATAACAGTTGTAACAAAATTGTCCGATAGTTAGATTAACCTTTCAACCGCTGTATCTTAAAAATGATATCTTACTGGAATTTCTCCGAGGTTTTTTTATAACATAAGACTTTACATTGAACAATAAGAATTTACTTAGTTCTAAGTTGAAATGATGATCCTTTTTGTTGTTGTGACCTCCTGGTTCAGTTTTCCTCTCTACTAAGAGACAGAGAGTGTCAGGGGGAGAAAGAGACGGAGAGAGAAATAGAGATCTATGTAATTGTGTACCATATGTTTTGATAAATTTAATGTTTTCTATTTTACTGGATTTTAATTGCTGTTCTAGATTTTCATATAGAAGATAGGAAGAAAGGTTTGTTGGCAATTTGAGACGTTTATGTTTCGTTTCTGGTGGTTGGGTGTCTATCCTCAGCAATATGTTTTTGAGTTGGTCCTTAAATCAACGACGAGAGGCTTCACGTGGTCTTTTGTCAGATTCGAGTTCTGAGAAGATTTGGTTGGGCAGGCGGATGTCTGACATTCGGGCAAGGTGTGCGGCCCATCGAATTCGATGGCTAATCCTGATTTCTAGGCTCTTCATCGTGACAAATGTTCTTACTGGGTAGTCTAGCTTCCAGGCCTTCGAGGTTCGAACAAAAAATCAAGTTAAGCCTGGAAATTAGTGATTCATAAAATCAAAGGTAATAAGGCCTCAGCTCTCTCGGAAATCTAACATGCAACGTTACGTCCTTTAACATATAATTCCTACCAACAAAGAATCGATCATTGCATTTAAGTTGACTGCTAATTGAGAAATGACTTCGAATTTCATTATTAAATTCGTTCGAGAAAGAGGGGAGGATGTTAAACATTTGGAAACGACCTTTCAGATAACATGAAAAAATAGTTTTGTCCTGGAGCAGCTGAAAAGGTCTTTTTTATGCTGCAGGTTCTGTAACCTCTTAGAGTCCACATGAAATAATGCAACTTAAGTTTCTCACTTTGGTAATGAATTCCAATTTTACGTGACTCAACCAGGATGAAATATTTATGTTTACTATTGCCAAACGTGAGATAGACAACAGGTATTCAGAAACATTCTGGTAATTAAAGATAATGGTGTCAATGGTGAAGCGTCATAGTAGTTCTGTAGGATTTAGTGATATTTTTGAAAGTTCTAGATGAATATTAAGCCCAAGACAAGACGTCTGCTAGGTAGCGCTGTTCAGGACTTAAAAAATGCAGATCAGCAACTCCATTTTTTATTTTTATTTTTTTCAGGAGTGTAATAGAAAAAAAAAGCAAATAACAAAAAGACGTCTCTCTGATGCGTGAGATTTCTTCTACCGGCAGGCCGTTTTAATTTCAACCACCTACGTGGCTCAACACAGACACGCGCAAATTTCATAATGGCTAAACCTAAATAGTTTTCATTCTTTTCAGCTATCTGTGTATACATAAATAAATTTTCTTCCCTCTTGAATTTGTTTTTCTTTATATAAAAAATATATACGTCAAATTACGCCAGGTGATAAAATTCATTACTTTTTGAAAATAGTGAATTCAGTTTCTTCGGAATTTTCGCAATCGCTACATCGTCCATTACAACCTGTATCTTGGTATTCTATAAAATGTCAATACCATTTGAAGATGTGGATATTATAATCATAGTGTTTAAGGATAATATTTTACGTCACATATTAATAAACAGTATACAATAATCTCAAGAGGGAAAAATCGAAGTATTTTCATTAAAATTTCTAAAAATAACAATTTTTCTAGAAAAAAGCGTAAGACAAATATCCAACCAGAAGTTGTTAATGATAAGCTTTTATCCGTGTTTAATAAAGATTATCTCTCGGCCTGAGAATGCGCTTTCCTCATTGGGCGAACATTTAATTTCTGCTTGGAACAAGTAATTCTACTGAACTGTAAATGTCATTCGAAAATGGCCTACAAAGCATTGTTCAACGCCTGAACAATAGATTTATTTTATAGTAAGCGGCTTGCAAAGAAAACAATTTAAACTTTTTACGGTCAATTGTTAATAGTCAAAGTAATAATTTCATGATTAAGAATTAATCGTATATCTCTGGATAAAAATGTCAAAAGTTAACTTGTGCAAAAGCAATTCAGTGAATTTCCTCGAAAAGCTTGGTCAGAAAACCGTACCGTCCAACAATAAATTAATTATAGCAATATTTAAAGAAAATTAAATCAGAAATATTGGTTAAACAAGCCTCGAAAATATTATCTTTTTATTTTTAATGTTTTTAGAATAAATATTCTTTTTCATAATTTTTATGTTTTCTGTGTTGTATTTCGTTAAAAACAATCGGAATTAATTTAGTTGATAAAACATTTTGGTTCAGGTAACACTTTTGTTTGAATTAAAGATAGTATAAACTCTGAAGTATTATTAGTAATAATAATAATAATAATAATAATAATAATAACAAAGAAGAAATAACGATGAAGTAATGATGAAGTAATGAAAATAAAACAATAATACATTCTTTTCAATCAAGTATTTCAAAAGTAAATGAACATTAATAAACTGCAAAACGAAGATGGCTGAGAGTACGAGAAATAATCGCACGGGAGATAACTGCAAAAGCTTCCGTAGTCCTATCCTGTAGAATCAGATCGAAAGTAGGCGAAACTTAGAAAAAATAGAGAAATTGCCAATTGATTTATTCATATTTAGAATTTTCTTTTTTAACAGTACATGTTATCAGTCTATATATATATATTGGGGAAAATGTTAAAGCACAAAATGCAACTAACGTTAATTTTGCTAGGATCACAAAAAATCTTAAATCTATATTTTTCTAACCCAATTATTTGATAGTTACATGATATAATGAAAATATTATGTGGAGATCAAAACAGGTACTGACCTACATATCTACCTTGTGTAAACAAATGGCAGAAGGTGAATGGTGGAAGATAGTAAGACTACAAATATTGTTCGGAGCTATTCGAGATAAGAAGTTGTGAAGCACTATTATCGTCTACGCCGTGAAGAGACACGGCACATAAAAGAACTTTTTCGACAGTGTGTGTTACAGTTTTTTGTGTATATATATATATGTAACTAGTGAGTTAGCTCAAATGACTTAACTCACTTTATAGTCCACCAATAGAAGGTTAACCAATCAGAAGACGTAGAACATTCAATCCGTCGTGTATAAAGGCGGACATTTTTGTTCACTCTACCTGAATGTTCAGTCCAGCTTGTTAGGCGAAGAGAAACAGAAGGACGAACGATTCTCTGCTACTTTTACCAAAATATCCACTGCTAACCTGAACAATGCTTTCCTACTGTCTACGAAATATTCACTGCTAACCTCTGGATTCTATACTCGAAGACGACCGTCATCATGAACAACTATGTGTTAATGTGGAAAATGATGTTAATGTATAAACTTCAAAAGTTTATACATTAAAGTACCAAGAAATTAAAGACAATCCCCACTTTCGCATGAATAATGGCGTCTGCATGAGGTAGCTCTGTGTCTATTTGGGGAGTGTTCTAGGGCTGTCCATAGCTGAAATGTATTTGATATGTATAAATGCAATGTCTTTGTTGCAGTTTTCATTATGATCTGTAGACGCTCAATGAGGTTTAAACCTGGTGAGAGCAAAGGTTTATTGTGTCTATGGAATCTGCCGTGTGTTATTGGATATCTTTTTGATTAGATGTGAAGGTTTGAGTTAGTGTAGCAGTAAGTTGCTGTAAGAAACTGCCCCAACAATGGAGCGTCGAGTGTATAAAATTGAGAAAATAGTATACAACATGAATTTTGTATGTTATAGTGATTTTCCAAGCGTAGCTCAGATGTGGTACATGGCCGAAAGTATTCGGCAACCAGTGAGGATCGAACTCACTACTCACTCGTAATTGATCTAAAGGGACAAGCATGCTGACTATGACACCAACTCGAGGTGCCCAATTTTGTATGTCATATCTACTAAGAGAATTTACATTTCCACTAGTGATCCTTGCGAACACGATCAGCACACACACACACCCTGCACCATTATAACTTCACCAACAGTTTGCGAAATGTTTTACTGGCAGGCCTCATCTATGGCCTTCGGCGGTTGCATCCACAAACGGACTAAAACATTCTGCTTGAATGAGTTAGAAATTTAATTCGGTTGACCAGGCGAAACGCCGCCAGTTTTCCACGGTCTAATAGTAATTTTCTCTGGTATATGTATGTCGTAGTAACTGACAATGTACTATCAATAACAGTATCCATGTTGGTCGCCGACAACGAAAACCTATGCAGTATACTGTAAGCTGTACACTGCTTTGTCATGCGTTGAATTGAAAAGATATTTTAGGAAATAATATCTTTTATTGGGTGGATGTCAGTCGTCATTAGACCATTTGTTGTTTTAAATGTGGATGCCCAGTCTTTATATTCTGCTGATGACTCTCCGTTAAAACTTCGAATAATTGCCACGATAGAATGTCTTATCTCTCTGACGAAATCCTTCGCTAAAATATCCAGTCCGCCTGACATGGCTGCCACAGCTATATAGTCATAACTACATTATCTCATTAACTACAGTATGACAGATACGAAATTCAGATGTGTACAAGGGGTTGAGAACGAAAGCAGCCAACGTATTTTAGGAGAATTTACAGTCGAACTAATGTCCTCGTTATTCCTAATGATCAAGACATTAGACTGACTGTAAGTAATTGTAAATAACTCCTCATTCCAGACAGAAATTACCAATGCCGAACGAGCCGATGGAGACCATTTAAAATAGTAATGTTAGCGATAATATTAGCCGTTTCCTTATAAGAAAAAGTTCGACATTCGTTTAACGTGAAACCAGTGTTATATTCGGGGGAAATTTATAAAATCTTTTTATGAAAACAACTTCCCAGGTAAATAGGTTTCTCAGGTCCAGTACGGATGGAGTGGTTTCCTTCTTAAATATTTGCTTGAAGTTGTGTGGTAAAATTATCACCTTGATTATGTCACTATTTTCTCTTCCATTTACATCTGCTAGCCATTTTACTTGTTGCTGCTAAATGTCCTAAAATGATGTGGTATATATGATTTAGTACAGATCTTACTTTTTATTCTGTAGTTCCAGTACATAAGGTTCAAAGAAGTATGGTGCTCGCTAAGACATACAATCTTCATTCGCAAGAAGCCATTTTTAACCATTGATCTAAGAAAGCAGTTTTATACAGCTGAGAGTTTAGATATTTCTGAATGAGTTTTGCCCATGCAGGACATCCATATGAGTGTCTCGACCTGTCGAGACTATTTAAGAACTTATCTCTTGATTTATGGTTAATATTTTGGTTTTGTTATCACGTACAAATACTCTTGTGAAAGGAATGACTCCATCTCTTCTCATCGCAGCTATGGGTTGAACAAGACAGACTGGGCTCTTTAGACTTAAAAACAGTCTACTGCAAAAACGAATGGCAACCTAGTGCGAGAAAAATCTTCTGCCTCGTCAGTCATGTATCGAAAGATACATGATCGCCCAAGCGTGTATAACGTGTGGCATTTAACAGACTGATAGTGTTGGGAAAAACTACCCAGAACCTAAAGAGGGATATCAGTAGTGAATATCTAAAGATTATCTAAATCATTTTTTTGTCATTTTATTCCAAAGCAAGACAATAACTCCACAAAGATGCAATAACTTAGTGAGAGTGAACAAAATGCTAGAGACGAGACAGAACCAAATGAGAACAGGATACAAGGAAACAGAAGAGAACTACTGGCGTTGCATTGAAATTTTGAATATCGTGGTTGATAGGAACGCAAGAAGGAGACCACTCGCAAGAAATAAGAGAGAAGAAACTTTCAGAATAGAAATTACGGTTACATCTAGCGATATGAATAGTAAAATGATGCGATCTATCTGCAAAAATCGTACTGCGCTTAAATATAGGGTACAGAATAGGTAATCTCATGAAAATAAATACCACAAAATATCTATAGAAAAAAAAGCATAGAGAAGCTATATTACGGGAAAATTGATTGTAGTCGATGTGGCATGTCAGGACAGAAAATATTGTAGATTCTTCTTCGGATTTTGTTAAGATTATATAGATACATAGCAGAAGTACCCGAAGAGCAACAACCAATTGAGAAGCAGATCTACTACTCCTTCAATATAAGTGGCACGAAATAAAAAAAAAAGATTGATATTAAATTCATTGTAATTAAAATTGTATCTAACGCTTTCCTTTTCAGCAAAAGACTATCAATATATTACTGTTTTAATGCTACCTGTAGAGGCCTAAATTAGTTTGGTGAATATGTCGTTAGATGAACAGGTGAAAATAAATTGTGTATATAATGAAAAAAAAAAGGATTGGAGTAAGGCATGCTGTGGCTTTAGGGACTTTTACCAGGGTGGACAGAAACTTGTTTCTTTAAGCAAGTCTGAGAAGTGTAGACGAAACCGGATGCTGTCAAACAGGAAAATATTTAACATCCTGGTTCAAGTGCACCAGGATCTATTTTTTATTCAGAGGTGTGGAGAAAGAGTAAATAATGACGAAAAAGAATATATATAAAGGTGGATATAGAAAGAAAATGGCCGACATAAATCCAATAACAGACAATGAATCAGGTCGATAGAAATGTTATGAGCTTTCCCTTTTTTCTCTCTCTGTATGGTCAAAACACACACACACACACACACACACACACACACACAGGACGAAACGCGTCGGCTAAGTATATTTTATCGTCTTGTCTCTTTATATATATATATATATATATATATATATATATATATATATATATATATATATATATATATATATGTGTGTGTGTGCCTTTATTAATCATACGTATACATATTTATACATATACATATATATTTCAATATGGGCATGCTCATTCATACACATTTGCACATATCAATTTATGTTTGATTACTTGTATATACATACGCACGCATACATGTTTATTATTATGTATGTGTGAGGGTGACGTGTCTCCCTGTGTGTCAGTTTGTGTGTCTGTGTTACATCTCATATTAATAACCACAATAGTCACTTTTTATTGATATATAAAACAAATACTTTTTTTAAAATCTAAGTTTATTTGCTAAAGAATGACGCGATATATATGTTTAGTCAGAATTAATGCTGGGTTTTTCTCGCATTTCCATGTCTTGTCCTGAATACTGAAGTCACGAATTAATAGCCAGTGTTTTAAACTTTAAAATGAATGGCCAAGCTGATTTAACAGATAACGAGAACGAATGAAAATTATAAAAAAAAATCGAATGTTGGAAATTGCATTAATATGTCGGAGTTAACTCCTCCTTCACTCCGTTAACCCTTTCACCAGGGGTCTCTCTTCCTTGGATATAAATAGCCGCTGACTCTTCACCTCTATCTCTTTTTCCTTCAGGCCTGTGCACCGACACCTTGAGGTAAATCTATCTCTTTTTACTTCAGGATTTTAGCTATCAACCTCGAAATGTAGGCGCTAACAAGGGATAGCGTGGAAACACGCTAAGCACAATACACACACACGCACGCACATACAGAATATTCACACACACTTCGTCCTTTGTACTGTTTCCATGTATTGTAACTTGTTATTAATATATATTTGTATATACATATATTATCGCTCTTGTGTTTTGTTTGCTTTCTTTGCCTTCTTCTTTGGACTTAATCAAAGTCCAACATTTTTATGTTGTTGGGCCCGGCGGGCAGGAGTATCTGAACCTTACTTGCGTTTCTTATACGTCTGACTTCTAGCTACAACAGCTAACAGCCACGCCATGAACCCTCAACAAGGGGTAACCGCCACGGCCCACTACAAATACATGGTAAGTAACACTGATAAGCGAATACCTTCGCTGAAGTCATTAGACGTTTCTAATACCTATCTTATGAAAAGTAACGAAGGTTAGCTTGATGTTCTTGTCGCTATCAAGGAATAAGTCATGAATTTTCTGAATTTCTTAATCAATGTAATCTGTTAAGTTGGCAGATGTTAGGAAGCTTGCTTTCCTTGACAAGGAAAAGCACAATATTATACTACTAGTTTTAATCCTTTAAAAATTCATGCTTTTCCTATTTTAAATTTCTGATGAATCTTAATTCTTAATTTAATGATTGATTGCGTTCATGGTGAGTTCTACGTCAATTGCGTATCAGTAGAAATTCCTCTATTGCATCGTAAAATGTTCGAGCTTAACAACTTCTAACTTCCCTTCTATCTTTCTTTCTTTCATTCACAGCCTTTCTACGCGATCAAAATGGAATAGTTTATGATTTATGAGGTATTGGCAGGAGACATTAAAACTTGTTTGTTTGTTTCACAAAACGAAGTAGTGTCTTTTTGTCTCTTGCCATACGATCAAAACGGAATAGTCTAGTGTTTATGAAGCATTGGCAGGTCGTATAGGTCGTGCGAACTAACGAAGGGAGGGACATGAACATTTATAATAGGATTGTTTATAATAGTAGTAGTTCTTTTTATAATCGTAGCAGTGTTTTATTAACGTTGAATTGGGGCATAGCTACAATATTCTGAATAAAACTGCCATACCGTGAAATTCAACAGAGCCATGATTATTTTTCACCTAGGAATTAGGTAATCTCTTCTGTGCACGCTTTTAGTAGCGTTTAGCGTTTTTTTAAAATGTTCTCATATATCTTTCACCTTTCTTCACTAAGTTTTGTGGGGATTACATCCATTATCAGTGGTTTTAATAATAAGTAGTAAATTTTACTCTCAAACCCCTGACATCATCGAAACTGTGTTTAAAAGTGATCTGAAAGATAAATTAATGTTATTTGTTAGAATTAATGCTGCTTTTTTTATAGTATGCACTTTCATTAGAAAAAATTATCAATATTATAGATTATAGATATCAATATATATATATATATATATATATATATATATATATAAAACGTATTGTATTAGGCAGCATATATTTTATATTATAAAGAATAATCATATATTGAATCAATTAGCAATATTAATATTGCTAATTGATTCAATATATATATATATGTATATATATCCGAGAAATTTCGTAGAAAATATGTCCTCCGACAGGAATAGAACCTGTATCCTACACAGAAATTTGTTTTTTGCCAACCAGACCCTTCCTATGTGGCTAAATGGTATAGTACACCAGGCCAAACGACGGTTCTATGTAGGTTACAGGTTCGATTCCTGTTGGAGGACACATATTTTCTACGAAATTTCCCGGATATTCAGTCCGGTAAATTTATAAACAGAGCGTTTATTTAAATTTTTGTATCTATAAAAATAAAGTATAAACAGAAAATATATTAAAACAATTGTCAGACTTAGTCCATTTCATAACACACACACCCACACACACATATATATATATATATATATATATATATATATATATATGTGTGTTATTTCGGAGTACTACTCAATTCTGGGAAATGTACTCATCCAGATGAAAGCAGACATATTCTATTACCCAGTAATTTCTTAATATCCACTATCCAAACCAATTTAACGAATCTAAGCAATTATCATTCAAAGTATAAGAACTAAAAACGTCTATAAAAATTCTAATCGCGAAGCAAGTATATATAAAATAAACTGTCACAGCATTTTTTAACTCTGTATTGGGAAACTTAAAGAAATGTAAAAACAAAGCCTATATATTAACCACAAAAGGATCTTATAACTAACAATTTATCAAATGCACAAGACCTATAGAGAAATAAATTGAACAAAAAAAAAACAAAAAAAAACGATCGAAACTTCTTGAGAGTGTCACTACCGAATCTTGCCAAAATGTCAATCTGCACCAATTTTTTTTTAAATCTCTCTTTTCTTAGAAGGAATACTTCATTCTCTATGACAACAATTTATTACTTGGCTTTCTCCATAATTTACCATGACTTGACCAGTTATCTTCAAGAAAATTTATAAACACTCATAAATTTAAAACATTTGAAAACTTAACGACATTTATTAATTCTGTTTATAAATACATGTTATAAAAATAAAATCCTTACGTTTAACTACATAAAGTTCATCAGAAGATGAAACGCTTCGGTAAAGAAACGTTTTAATTTTATTTGTATAAATATTGTCTTTTTACAGAAATATATTTTGATCTGAATATTTCCATATATACACACACACGCGCAACGCACGCACGTACACACACACACACACACACACACATATATATATATATATATATATATATATATATACACAAAAGGTGCGATTGATAAATTGTCGATATTTAATTTTGCGCATACGCGTTGTTTGTTTTAGATTTTTTTCGACTGCCTATAGTATTATCAATTCATTTGGGCATCGTCTGTGAGAAAAATAGCACTATAAAACAATTCACTCCGCCAGAGATTTGGAAACGGCAAGCCCTACTGCTTGGCATTCGTATCAAAGCTCCAATACAAACATTTCAGAGCATCTGTGTGCCAATGGAAGGAGAGTACACAGGATTCGGAAATTGTTGGATGAGACGAATGGTCACTCCGAATATATGACAGCTTAGAAATCTCACTATGATCTGCACCCTACCACACAAGCAGGAGAACCCAGTCATGGCTGGCCAACAATTTCTGCTGCCACATTACGCCTCACATCTGGCCATCTAACTCCCGAGATTGCAACACCTTGATTATTATGTGTGTGGCGCTGTTGAGCGACAGATCATCAAAACTCCTTGTAACATCAAAGATGAAGGCAATGATTATGGCAGTATTCACCAAATTAAAAATGGCAATTTTATTGAATACATTTACTTTTTATTATTTCAAGATATTATTTCAAGATATTTTTGTGTAATATATCTTTTAAAATGACATGTCAATATTATTTTCATTTTTGCGTAAATTTGTGTATATATATATATATATATATATATATATATATATATATATATATATATATGTATATAAATTTAATTAATCTATATTTGACAGCAACATTTCTATCAAACATGTTTCGTTGAATATGACAGACAAGGAATACTTGATATATTTTTATTGTGTTTTTCTAGTATGCTTAATTTTTTTTTTCCGTTTGGCGATGTTAAAGAAGTGTGAATATTTTTCGTTACGTCTATTATCCTAAGCTATTTCACCCAGTTCTTCCGCCATTTTCAGGGAGTTTATTGTTAAGCGTTCGCAATTTTTTTTTCGTGGTTATCTATTTTACGATGTAGTTGTCTCATGCATGTATAGTTATAGCTTTTACTCACAACGGAAATTATCCTTCTGACCCATTTTACTACCGTCCCATCAGTCCCCTACCACCCTTCGGCAAAGTCTTTGAGGCTTTAATCAACGCCGAAGTGGTTAGTCACCTTATATCCCATGATCTGCTCTCTGATAAGTAATATGGTTTTCGCTTTGTCCGTTCTACAGCTGATGTGCTCACGGCCATAACTGAAATTGTTTACGGTTATGGCCACAACACACCTATTCTATAGTTAATAGACTCTCCCACCTAATATAAGTAGGAGTAGTAAGAGAAACGAGGGTCAGTCGATGTCGGACGACCGGCTGAACGGTTGAACTCTCTGCCTTCGGGCGGGGAGGAACCAGAACGAGGCTACGCCGAGGGGCGGAGTCTCGTTCGGGGAGGTAAACTGGCCCTGAGCCCGTTTATACGGGATCAATGGGCATATTTTGGGGCCTAGCCCACGGGAGAACCCACATTAAATAACCGACCTTGTGTCACATGATGCCCCAGTGAATATCAGTCAATGTCGGACGACCGGCTGAACGGTTGAACTCTCTGCCATCGGGCAGGGAGGAACCCAAACGAGGCTACGCCGAAGGGCGGAGTCTCTTTCGGGGAGGTAAACCGACCCTGAACCCGTTTATACGGGTTCCGTGGGTATATTTTTGGCCGAACGCACGGGCTCGAATATCCCACGTTAAACCGGCCTTGTGCCACATGATACCCTCTTGGGGGGTGATTAAATACTAGTTAATGTCGGACGACTGTCGAACTCTCTGCCTTCGGAAAGAGAGGAACCCGGACGAGGCTATGCCGAAGGGCAGAGTTTCGTCCGGGGAGGTAGACAGACCCGATCCCGTTTATGCGGGGTCTACGGGGATTTTTTGGCCGAGCCTAAAAATTCGGCCTTGTGCCACATGTGACTGCGTGAGGCAGTTACTAAATAGCGTCGATGTCGGACGACAGTAGTCGACAGTTAGTCGAATACGAAAGTAGTCAGCGATCACAACAAGATTACTCTGCGTAATACCTATTATATCAAGTTTTTAACGTTTTGTATGTCGATCCTATTTTAGGACTGATTTAGTACAAATACAAGCCTCCACTGCGAAATAACTCCACTACATTTACTGAGCACTCCACAATAACAGAGAAGCTCGTGTCGTGGCTCTAGATATCTCTAAAGCGTTTGATAGGGTCTGGCATGACGGCCTCCTTCGTAAGATTAAGGTATACGGAGTTTCAGATCGATTATTTGACTTAATACAATTATTCCTGTCAAACCGTGTAATGAAGAACGTCTTTAACGGATGCTCCTCCAGTTCCTTTCCCACGAACGCAGGTGTTCCTCAAGGCTCTATCTTGGGCCCTACTCTGTTCCTTATCTTCATTAACGATCTTCCGATGTCATCAGTTCCCAAGTAAGAATCTATGCTGACGACACTGCTATTTACTCCTGCCTCAATAGCAAAACGGTTATCACTGACAAAAACTAACCTGGCCGTTAGTCACGAAAAGGACCTCTAATCGGTTGTAGACTGGATCAGGAATTGTCTGTTTAACTTTAAAGCCTCTAAAAACAAAACTGCTCTCTATTAGTCACCACAGGGAACCATCCCTGCCGCCCACTAGAATGTCTGATGCCGCAACTCCACGGGAGCACCTCTTTACGAATGGTTGATCTCACACTGTTCGCTGACCTGAGATGGAACAATTACATTGAATCAATAGCTTCATCCACCGCAAGGAAAGTTGGTTCCCTGTGTGGCGCCAAAAAGTTTTTTTTCTCACCTGAGTCCATCCTTCAAATCTACAAATCAACCATTCGCCCTTGCATGGAATACTACTGCCATATATGGCCTTATGCTCCCGCTGTTCGCCTTAAGGTCTTCGACAAGATCCAGAGACGGATAAGCAATATGGTTGGTCCTGATCTGGCATCTCGTCTTCAGTTGCTCTCTCATAGTCGTGTCGTCGCCTCCCTCTGTCTTTTCCACTAATGCTTTCATGATAACTGCTACTTTCGGTAGTTCCCAGACTGCATGAATTTAAGCGTGCTACTAGGCTGGCATCACGGGCCCACCCTTTCCCTGTCGAAACAGTTAAGTTTGGCCATCTCTTCTACTCCAATAGCTTCATGTCTCGCACCTCCCATCTGTGGAATTCCCTTCCTATTATCTGTTTCCCTGATAGCTATAATCTCCAACTATTCAAATGTAATGTCAATCAACATCTTCAGATGCCCTGAACTATTCCCTTTCCTTCTCTTTATCCTTTCCTCCATCACACCTCTTTACTCTCGCTCCGATTCTGTAAACCCCTGCGTACTAGTGGCATCCCGTCTTGCTTGGTGTTGAATGTATTAATATATATATATATATATATATATATATAATAGTGAAATATCAAGCCTCATTTCCTATAAACCGATAATTTTGTTATTGGTTTTCATTAATTTTACACTAATGTCGGTCTAACTCTTCTAACAGGACATTGCTCATTAATTTGAACTTTGATTGGCACACCTCTATTCGGCCTCATTCTAAGTTAAGCTTAACTCATATCTAAATAGTTGATAGATATCTGTTCATATGCGTGTCAGAATTTAAAATGTTACATTTATTCCCAACAGGATATACTTATTATTCTTTAGCTAACCCCGTTTTAATCTAAATAAGTAGCAATGTATGACACTCTCAGAATATCTTGACCGGATTAAAACCACCTGAAATAATTTGAAAAGTAAGTATTCATATCGCCGAATCATATTCGGGTTTGATTTTAAATCCTCTTTGCAATAGAGCTTAAATCATGCGGACATTATACGTGAGAAACTATGGTGTTAGTAACATGATCAAATGAAGAAACAGTGAGTTCATATATATATATATATATATATATATATATATATATATATATATATATATATATATATATATATATGAAGAAAAAACAGTAAGATATATAATCCGGTGTTCTTATTGATATTTTTTTTATTTTTACAAGATAGTGCACAATGTAAATTTATAGAGAATTAATATTATAAATTAACTGATTTAAAATATGTTTTTTGCTACACAGTAATAACCATGTTTCAAAAATGGAAGCTAAAATCTTCAAACTTATGTTTGTAATTAAATTGAAAACACCCTTTTCTCTAACACACACACACGCGCACAAACACACACACACAAACACATATATATATGAGATAAGGGTAAATATAATAAAAACAGTGGCTGCAGCTGCTATGAATGCATTATTCTTCAAGTATGAATTGAGTTCTCTTAGCCGATGGCGTGTTTCGTATAGAAAACTCTAATACTTTCATTTCTCTTTGACTGATGCCAAATTGGTCGAGTTCCGATCCGGCCTCGAACTCGAAGCAATCGGACGTCTAGCCACAATGAAGATCTGTGATACAGCGAAAAAGTCTGTCTATGGACTATATATATATATATATATATATATATATATATATATATATATATATATATTTATCAATATAATAATATCAAAATTTGTTACTCAGCCTTTCA
Source organism: Acanthosepion pharaonis (assembly GCA_903632075.3). Taxonomy (NCBI): domain Eukaryota; kingdom Metazoa; phylum Mollusca; class Cephalopoda; order Sepiida; family Sepiidae; genus Acanthosepion; species Acanthosepion pharaonis. The sequence goes on along the minus strand of CAHIKZ030005435.1, from coordinate 4,391,154 downwards.
TGCGGTTTCATTCAGAAGATGCAACTCTGATAGACAGAAAAAAAATGTTATACTTCATGTTGAAGTGATTCCTATACTTGTTTTATACTATTGTTCAAGCAAAGACCTAACATCCACTCAAGTTAGAGAATCACTGAAGTTTTTGTATTGGCATAAGTCGATGAAGTAAGAAGCGTTGATTTCTGATCTTGCATCGAATAAATAACGGTTAAGTTTAAACTTGTAAAGTTTATGATCGAAATGATCTGTGTAGACGCCACTTGAAAGTCTGTTCCACAGAAGATGTCTCATAGGAACTTCTTCCTTATCAATGGAATATGACCTGAATGAGGATGAGGTATGTATGCGACAAGTATTATCCCATCTGTAATAATCACACAGATGAAATAATAAAACAAGCGATACATATTAGATTTGTACTGGGAGGGACATTTTTTTTCTTTGATAGGTTTTCTCTATTTAGACCGATTATTATAAAATCCACTGTTAAAGTAAATACAAAATTTTTTAAAAAACTCGTAATAAACAGAGGCAGTAACTCAAACACATATACCTAATAAAAATGACATATATAATAAGAAGAAATAATGTAGGATCAAGCCATCAAAATAATAAATGCGAATGTCAGTGTGTCACTGTGTCATACTTGTTCGATTTTACTCCCAGTATATCATACCATTTTGGAATCAAGCCGACTCTGTGTGCAAATTAAAGTTATTCCGGGTCAGATCCAGACCAGCAATCCTGAAATTTTGGATTCCAAAGTTTTCAATACAGCGAATATTTTGGATTCCACCATTCTGCACTCTCCTGATAAAACCAATTAAAGGGACACAGCTCACAAACTTTAATTAGCTTATGTTCCAATGAAGAAAAAAAAATACTGTTCTCAATTTACAGTGTTAAAAAATAATGTTGTTCATCTTTTCAACTTTACCCGTATCCGAACATATCATACCATTTTGCAATCAGGCCGACTCCATAAGAATATTGAAAACACCCTGGGCCGTACCCGTACTCACAATCCTGAAATTTTGGATTCCAAGTTTTCATTGCTGCGATTGTTTTCGGCAATTTTTTACGCGAGTTTTTACGACGAATTTTTTGTTCGATTACAATTTTATAAGATTGAAATAAATTTGGGAATAATCGAAATAAATTGTGAAATCCATCGAATGTCACCCATGAAATAAAAATAATTGTTTGTACGGAAAGTAATGACCTACGTACATCAAATCGTGTTTAAATTAAGTAGTGACAGAAGAATTATCGTTGAAATTTTAAAAGACAAGCTTAAATATTAATGCAATACGCGGCGATAAATTGTGTGTTCTTCTGTAGTTTACTGCTGACTATTGCATCTACTTCTCTTTACCTAATGTGATGAAGGCACTATGAAGGTTTCTCCGCAGGAGTCCGCTTAAATGCCACCTGACAGAAAGATTAATATCCAGCGTTCAGATAGGACACTCCACGATAACACACGCTTATATTCTAAAATAAAATAACCACGTCAAGTCTGTGCGGTATGCTAAGAACGATACATAATCCAACATATACTAATAATATGTATCCATATCCGTTTAAAATATTACAAAACAACTAACATAAAAGAACTCTTTCATGACATTAATCCAATAATATTCTGCAATTTCTTAAAGAAATCAACCTTTATTCTAAAATATAACTTCATCAATATTACAACATAAAACACACATATCACTGCCACTAGTTATCGTGTACCCATAAATATATATAAGAAGTAAAACTGAGTATGATATATCATGTATTCAGTTGTGAAGGCAGAATAACATATATATTTTTATTAATTCAAAGTTCCCAAGAAAATTAAATTTCGGCATTAAATGACCTATAAGCTGTTGGCATGACGTAAAACAAACCAATCAATTAGTCGCAAATTAAGCAATGTTACTGAACATGGAAAAATAATTCGTTTATTTTTCCTCAGTTATTACAATAGGATGTTGTTCGGGTCCAGACAAAACCATTGATTCAGATGCTTTTATTTACTGTATGCCTCAGGGGTGGGCAAACAGCGGCCCGTGGCTACATGCGGTCCGATTGGCGTTTTTGAATGGCAGCACAATTTTTTGATAACGTTTTAAAAATATTGTTGGTTTCCTTTTGTTGTCACCTATTCCCACGCATATACCCACTTATGTATAACCACATACATAAAGAATAATTAAGTACAATGTTTCTTGAATTTTGTAAGGTTTCCTTAAAGGTAATGTTTTCATCTTTTTGAACCATTGGCGATTTTCACTAAGGAAGATCATTCGAGTAAACATCTTTTGCTTCAGAAACAGGAAACGTCAATGATAATTACTTTTTTCAAGAGAATAAATGTACTTCTTCTTTCACAAATATTTTCAAAATGAATAAATTAGAAACAAATCACATGCAGCAGTATGTATTAATCACTCTCTCATCAGAGATAATAATATAAGAATAATTTTTGGCAGGTGGATTTTGGAAGCATGTTATTGCACTGAATTTGAAAGTTGTAGCTTGACATGGTAAATTATGACACAAAATATTTTTTCCAAATCGTTATTTTTTCAATTTTTTATTTTTTTATTTTTTAAGAAAAATTTATCCTGGTGACCAATGAAAGCCTTATAGAACAACCTTATATAATTTATAATTTTCCTTAAGTTTTACAAATTGTATATGGACAAGGTGCAGGGCACAAGCATATTATTACTAACTCATTATGCCATCAAATAAGACTTTACAGGGAAAATTATACTGAATAATTTTTTCAAGGGAAATTATACTGAACAATTTAGCGATATTGTTTTGTAATATATCATATGGTGCCATAGTTGTAATGTGATTTTCAATAAATAATGCAGACTTATAACATTTTCTGTTATAATGTGTGTCCAGAAGTATTACGGCGTTATATACACTTTTATCTGTATTTTCTTTTATTAATTATGATCTAATAAATGATCGAACAATTCATATTCATTCAGTCGCCTTATTTGTAATCTTTTACAGTTTATTTTACAGTTTTTAATTTATATTCATATATTTTTATTCAATTTTAGATATTTGATTTATAGTAAATATTGAAGTCTTTAGCACCTCAAAAAGGTAAATCTAATATTTGCTGTTACTACTTAGCACCTCAAATGCAAGTATTTTCATCTGTTGTAATGATTTTTTTTAAAGAAGTAAAAAATCAACCTGCCCTATTATAGCAAGTTTTCAGAGGTCATTTTTTTTTTATTTTAGAAAGAATCCCAAAAGAAAAATAAATCGACTCTTTCCCATTTCTAAGGCAGATAATGATGCGCATGCTCTTTTGCTGGGGAAAAATGGCTGCGGTATTTTTAATGATGCGATGTACTGTACTTGTTTGAATATTATTGTTCGTACCTAGTATACATTATCACTATTTTGAAGTCTAATATAGCACAGAATTTCTCCCCAAATTTTGCCTTCCATTTGTACATGTAGTAAACTAAACTATGTTAAGTACAGCGAGTGGCCCATAGTGGTCATCGTGCCAGATTAAAATTCCAGGATTGTGAAAAATGATTTTATGAGTATGGTAGACATTCCCTTGTTTGAAGAGAACAGAAGTGGAGGCAATGGAACTTAACTGAAAGCTTCAAAAAAAAGAAGCAAGAAAAATTGATATTGAAAGATATTTTCGAATTGAAAGAACAAAAAGTAAAAAAAAAAAAAACGGTATCTCGATGAACGTTTCTTTTGGGCAATCAATGTGTCTCTGGATGATAACTTCATTGATATTTCAATTCAAGTCTAAAATGTAACGAAATTTCTGTTATTAAATACTACACATACAACAGATATGATTATTTCATATGCACGCTTAAAACGCCATGTTATTCCAACCCACACACAGACACGCGTGATTACGCTACAAATATGCGTACACACACAGGTAAGGATTCGATTCTATCATAAGCACATACAAATGTATATAGAAAAAAAAAGCAACACTTAATTGCTTGCAAGATATATAGGAAACGCCTACATTACTTTAAAATATAAATGTAGTCGATGATGTAAATGTATTTCGAACTTTGAGAATTATCACAATTTGGAATTCGATAAAAAAAAAAAAAAAAACATAAAGATACTTTCTATTTTAGTGAAAATATTTTTTCGTATTTTTTTTTTTTTTTGCCTGAGGCGAGCTTTCAGAAACTTTGTTAAATTTACCCAATTAGCAACACGCAAAGTTCATACACATTAATCATCTATCTATCTATCTATCTATCTATCTATCTATCTATCTATCTATCTACAGGACGCGGTAACTTCGATGTCTTGTATTGGTTAGCAAGATTGTCTTTCTAGATGCATTATTAATAAGTAGTGAGTTCGATTCACACTGGGTGCTCTGTAGTTCAGGCCTTGTGTCATATGTATGTTATGCTTAACAAAACAGTATGTATGTCACAAACACGCACACACAGGCACACGCATACGCACACTCTCTCTCTCTCACACACACACACACACACACACACATATATATGTATATATATATATATATATATATATATATATATATTAGGCATGTCTGATTGTATAAGTTACAAACGTTATGTCTGCTGATTTTCATCATAATCCTTTCATATTAACGGATATTTTGGGGTATATTACAATTAAATGAGGCAAGAAATGCACTTTAACGGTGAGAATCACTTTTATTTCCCAACTCCTTTCTAGGAACATAAGCGGGTACAAATGTATACAGAAAAAAAAGAAAGTTTTAGGGAAATATATGATTCTTAATGTTACAGAGCATTTCTTGCCTCATTGAATTGTAATATACGGACAAATATTCGTGAATATGAATGGATTATGATTAAAATAAGCAGACATAACGTTTGTAACTTATTCAATCAGACATACCTAAAAGAGGATTTACTGCCTAAATACACAAATATACATATATGTGTATGTGTGCGCGTGTATATATATATATATATATATATATATATATATAGCGCCATAAAAATATCCCTCACTGGGAACTAACTAGAGGATGACCGCCAACAATAGCTTTGAAATAGATACCCTACCCAACCTAAGCAAAACCTCTCAGAAGATGATGAATCTATAGATAAGAATTAACTCTCTGACCACTTAACGAAAAAAACTAGTCTAGCCACTCCCACAATAACGAATGTTATAACGGACTATGCCTAAAAAAACACGTAAACCAAGAGATAGCTTATTCCTAAAATTTCGCTTGAAGATGAAACGGGACTAAACACCTCAATTAAACTTAATTTTAATAATTATTGGGGTGGTTTCGGATCTCGTTTTTGAAACATGAGAACACTTATGTAGCGAAGAAATCATATTTTAAACAAAAAATATTATAATATATATATATATATATATATATATATATATATATATATATATATACACTTACAGTGTGTGCTTGATATATCATATATCATGTTTCATGTTTTAGAATGCTTTATTGAAACACGTGTCTATCTATGACTGATCATTATCTATCTATTTAAGCCCTATCTATTGACCTACGTTCTTCTTAATCTTTCAACACAGTCACCTCGACGTGTTGTAATGCAACTTCGACGTGTTGCAAGCTTGTCTCGCTAGATACATTATTAATGAAAAGTGAGTTCGATTCATACTGAGCTCTGTGCTAAATCTAAGCTATGCTTAGCAAATCACTATGTACAGAATATATATATATATATATATATATATATATATATATATATATATATTGTGTCTACATGTTTTAATTTCTTCATCGCAGTATATTAGTGGTTGTGAGTTCAATCCCTGTTTCGGGGAGTGTGCAGTTGCAATTAGTTGAAACGGGCAAATAATAACTGTACAAAAAACGTAAGAACTAGACGCTTTCACCGTGAATGTTCAATGGAACCAGAACAGTCTTTCTCCGTAGATTAAATAAATTTTTCAGTTCAGAATTATCTGTAGCCTACCCATATAATTATGGATCTGTAGAAGGCCTTAGGGCATAACAGCCGAAACGTCGTGATAACGACAACAATGATGGGAAAAGTAGTATCAATAAAAATAGTTTAAATCATGATGAAACCTCATCCCAGAAATTCTGCTTTCGCATATTTTAAAAAGTATGAGTGCTATGTAGTGGGGGGGGGGTGTCAAGTCATACCCGCGAACATTTCATGCGTGTCACCAAATTTTAATGATTTTATCAGGAGAAAAATTGAGATTCCTTGAAATCTGGAATCGAAATTATGGCTTCAATGCATATACCATTGCTGTCACATTTTCTCTAGTTCTTCTGCTATGTATCGCGAGATTCCTGATAAAATTCCAAAGAAGAATCTGCTATGTTCTTTGTCCTGATCTAGCATCTCAGTTTCTGTCAAATTTCCCACCGTCGTAACGCAGCTTCCCTGTGGCTTTTCTCTAAATATTTTCTTGTTAATTGTTCTGATGAGCCTTCTTTATTCGTAAGTAGAATTTAAACATTTAAATGCCGTACTACATTGGCGGCAATGTCTTATTATTTTAGAGTCGAAATCGCTAGATGTAACCGTCTGTTAACAGTTTCATCTCACGCACTTCTCAGTTGTGGTACTTTCTTCCGGCTTTTGGCTTTCCAGACAAATTGGAATATATATAATGGAGTTCAAAACTTTGATGGGAATCATGTTAACTGTTTTGTTAACTGCTTTGTACATTAAATACGAGACATTTATCATACATGATTAAAATAAGTCAGACAATTTTTTAATAGAAATTTAATTATGACAAAAAGAAAAAAAAAATTACGATAACATTTTGCTCTCGTGAAAATATCGTCCTTTAGCCTCGATTATTGAAGCAAAAATCTTTGGTATTCGTTGCAAAAGTTTCTTGAAGTATAAGTTGGTCCCGCTATTTTTCAATGGCTCTATGAGCTATTTTCATTTTTTTTTTTTTTCACTTTTCTCTCAGGCTAATTCTTGGGTGGCTTCAAATTTTCCTTCTAACATCAATGATGAACTGAAGCAAGGAATTTTGGCAGCGTTCACCAACTTAAACAAGGAGACAATCCAGAAGAGATGCATAAGATTCCGAAGTTGTCCGGTGGCCATAGTTGAAGCCAATGATGATTTTACTGAATAAATCTACTTTATACGACTTCAAGATATTTTTGTGTAACTATGGTAAATATATCTGCTAAAATGAGATGTCAGCGTTATTTTCATTTCATGTAATTTAGACGATAATTTATCAATCTTATTCTGTATATATATATATATATATATATATATATATATATATATATATATATATATATATATGTGACAGGAAGGGATAATTCCGTGGAGGATATAAATCCAGGGAGAGTTCAATCTAGACTACAGAGCATTATGATTTATGATAATAAGCAGCATTAGTGTGTAGCAGGTTGTCGTTCTGATGAGATGAACATCCCGGTTTTCATGAAATAAAAATTCAAAACAAAATGGATAATTAAAGTATCCGTCTTCTTCTTATCACACACACATATATATATATATATATATATATATATATATATATATATATATATATATAGGAACACAAGCAAATAATGTGTTGTAGTTGTAGAGAATTGGTGTGTCGAAACGCCGACTATTTCATTACTTGCTTCTCTGTGAAGGCTTTATATTCTGGCATTGAGGACTTGGACTTTAATCACTGTAAGTGTTTGTGGTCTGAAAGTCTTGTCACACCCTACCCGTATCGTCCTCTTCAGAGGAGATTGTTCGACAAATCTTGCAGTGAAATCATGTCGCACATCTTCCATGCTCTTGCCAAAATGCACACAATCATGTGTTCATATACTTGCAAGCAACTTCTCATCCCAGCTGTAAGAGCTATTGTCAGCCATCTTTAATCGAAAATTGTATTATGTATGGGCGACAAGATTTCTGGGCAAATCTGTATATTTGGGCAGCAACGTTTAAACATTTTTCGTTAAATATGACAGACAAGGATTTGTCTGTCAAAAATATTACAATTATAAATTGCAATTATGAATTTTTTAGTTGTTCCAGTGTTCTTACTTTTAACCATTTGGTCGGAGTAAGTGAGTCAAAAAAATCCCATAATGTCAATTTTCTTTCGGCTACTTATTTAGCCACTTTCAAGGTGGTTTTGCTTTAGGTGCTGTTAGTGTCTTTGCATGTTTTTGACTCTGTGCGCATATATATATATATATATATATATATATATATATATATATATATATATATATATATATATATATATATATTGTCATCCCACAGACAGACTGTTTCGCTGTATCACGGCTCATCAGTGTGGCTAGACGCCCGGTTGCTTCTAGCTAGGATCGAAATCCGACTGAAATGGCGTCAGTCGGATATTCTACCACTAATCCGTTGGCGCACGGCAGGGATGAAGGTGGATTTAAGCGTATTTATTTTTTAGATAAACACACAGTGACTGAGAGAACACAGTTCTATTTAACGAAGAGTCTTGCATTATTAGCTGTAATAGTCACTGTTGACAAACCCTCATTTGTATTGTCATCCACAGAGAGACTATTTCGCTGTTTCATTGCTCACCAGTGTCACTAGAAATCCGATTGCCTCAAGCCGAAACCCGACTGATTTGGTATGAGGGAGATTCTACCCCTAAGCCATTGGCGCACGGCAGAGAGGAAAGAGAATTAAGACATATTTATTTATTTTTCAGATAAGCACACCAGTGACTTGGAGAACTCGATTCGACTTAATGAAGAATCTTGCATCAGCAGCAGTAATAGTCACTGTTTACAAATTCACTTTTCTCCCCAGGAGATCAACCAAAATATTTTTTTCAGGAGCAAGTAAATGTGTAATTGGGTCTTTATACATAGCGATTTTTTTAAGCATAGCTTAGACGTAGCACAGGCCAGAAAGTTCAGGGCACCCTGAGATGATTCTTATTCAGTCGTAAGTGATCTAGCGACACAAGCTTGTTAACCATTACACCAGGTCGGATTGCTCAGTGGTGATTTGCTAAACATTATACTACGTCGAGGTGCCTTAAAGCTGGTGATTTTCCAAACATAGCTTTGATAAAATGTGGTACAAGGCCCAAAATATCGCGCACGAAGTGAAGATTGGAGTGACTAATCAGTCGTAACTGAATTAGTGTGTCAATCTTTGCTAAACATTATACCACATCGATGTGACCATGTTGATGTATATATGTGCAAGTTTTGTGCGTGGATTATTTTAGTAGAGCAATTTAGTATCGATTTCTTCTTTTTGAAAACTTTATTTGCATTCTTACATTACACTGTTATTATTTTATCTTTAAAGGTAAAAGTCATTGTTGGTCCAATAGTAACTTTATTATCCTTCCAGATAATAAATCACTTCAACGAAATTCATAAAACAGTTGCGCAAATATATTTGACAAGAACTGCGAAATTCCGACGAGCCTCACAAGTCATTTATTCGTCTGGCTATTTTCTGTGCTAATCTTTGTTGCTATACATGATAATAAATATTGCGCAAATTCTTTTCATTTTTCTCTACTCTATTCTGAGATAAACAGAACTTTCTTTACGACGTCTCGGTGTTGGATAATAATTAGGTTAGTCAGCCTGACGATTACTAATGTATCATGAGTTCGAACGTTAATTAAATGCTCCGGATAAAATTTGATATTAAATAAACAAACACAGGTGGACATGAATCAAATACCACCGATTCAAGAAGATTCAAGATTGAAATTCCACTCGTCCGGTTCACACGTCTTCCCGGTCTTTTGAACAGGAGTAGAGGTTTATCTCTTCTTTCCAGTTTAGGATTGGGTTTCCGGTTTCTTTAAAATCGTGACATTCTCTTTCTATTCAGAGTAACACTTTGCATCTCAGTGGCGTTATTGTCCAATTGATTAAAAATAATGAAGACACATAAAATAAACTACGCATTATTGTAACTGGCTTTGATATATATGTCTATAACGTACGTGAAAAATTTTGTTTGCTACTCAGATCTTTGACGTGCTTGTAAAATCTGAGAACGAGAAATTGTGCCAAGACTGAAGTCAGTCGCTTGAACAGAATTGAAGAAAGAAAAGAACGTTTCTAATCATGTGCTATCCAGGCGTGAAAAATTTCGCCTAATGTTTACGTGTCTGCTCTAGATTTGTTTTTTTTTTAACTAAAATCTATCCCGAGGTTTTAGCTTACAAAGACGTACAGACGTGTTAAAACACATCTCACAAACTCTGCAAATTGCCTCTGTCGTTTACCTCTGAAGTTTTAGTGGCCAGACTAGAATACATTTTATGTAAACTGATTTCTTCGTATACAAACTTCACGTCATCTTTAAGAAAAAGAAATTAACAGAAAATGTCCCTATTCCATTTCATAAATGATTGACACAATATATACGAACAAATATTGGCTATAATAAAAATGAAAGAATAAATGAAAACCAGTTTGATGCTGAAAACATTTATTAATAAAAATAACATTTATTTCCCCCTATACACAAGACAATACAAAAAATCCTGTCGGTCTTAAAACAATAAAGATGCTTATATAAATCCATCATAAATCATCTTAAAGGACTATTGAATCGTCTATATCAGTATTTGGTGAAGTTATCATTGTTTACACTATTTATATTTGGACAATTGTCCTCATCTTTGTTATACAAATAATTGAATATATAAAAAGAGGTTTGAATGAAGCTGGGTTCCCTTCCCAAATCGAACCCGCAGGCCTTGACCGCGGTGATGGAAAGCGGCCGGACGGCATTACCATTTTCCCTTTGAAAATGGTTAAGTCGTTGATTTGGGATGCCACCTGTGCGGATACATTTTCGGTCGGTAATTTGATCAGGTCCGCGGTTGAGGCGGGGTCCGTCGCCCGGGATGCAGAGATGAAAAAAATAGTTAAATATTCTTCTCTTGCTGATTGATTTTTTTTTTTACTCCTGTGGCAGTGGAGACTTCAGGGGTTATTGGCCCTCGTTCGATGGCGTTCCTTCGGAGGATTGGCGCGATTGCGTCTCGATTAAAGGACGAGCCTCGCGAAACGGAGTGGCTCTTGCAGCGTGTCTCACTGGCGGTGGTTCGAGGTAATGCTTTCTCCATCATTGCGGCTGGCAGAGGATAGCAAAAAAAAATATGTTTATAGTTTCTGGAATTGAGCGAATTGAGAGTGATTTCATCAAACGTGAGAACGAAAAATCAAAACAAGAATACTCACAAATTTCAAAATTTCTCTTTGTCATCTTCCATAACGTCATCATGTGTGAATAAAGTGTGATTCCATCGAAGGATTTTTTAATTATATTTTTGACAGATGATGAAAATAACGTTAATTTTCTTTTACCTGTTGAGATAAACAAAATATTTTGCCGTATTATTATATAATAATATTTACTTATAATTATAAATATTATAATTATAATTAACATAATTATTATATTATAATCATGTATTATTATAATTGATTATATAATTATTGTAACAGCTTCATCAGTATTTCTAGAAGATATCATTATTTACACTATTTATATTCGGACTATTGTTCTCATCTTCGTTGTACAAATAATTGATTATATGCGTGATAAGTTTTCGATGGTTTATCAACCATTTCCAGGTTATTTAAAGCCAGAAAATGATTTAGATTGTAAGATTTTTTTTTTAGATAATAAGGATTTAGTGACACAAGTCTTACTAATTAATCCATAGTTGGGAGGAGAAAAGGCGGATTCCTGTCTTTCTGAGGTGTATTTGCACGAAAGTGAATATAACCATGACCGCTTCCCTATATATATATATATATATATATATATATATATATATATATATATATATATATATATATATATATGGAAGAGGTTATGGTTATTCCAACGAGAGAAAAGAGTACATTTTAAAAAGAAGATAAACCGCAAATATTTTTGAAATATGGATTTTATTTTCTTTTAAAATATATACTATACTCACTTACCCATAATTCTGCTACACGTATTTCTCGTTTCGCACCCTTTGTCATGCAAAGAGTAGATACTTCCACATATTATAAAAATGATTTTTTACGTGATAGTGTTTCAAATGTCTTTCTTGCACTGGTGATAAGAGTTTATATATATATATATATATATATATATATATATATATATATATATATATATGTATGTATATATATATATTGCATATAGTTCTCTTGTTAATATTTCGTTCTTTTCCTTTGTACGAGGTGTTAGAACTTGACCCGCATGAGTCGAATATAACGGGAGAGTCCCCCATATATATATATATATATATATATATATATATATATATATATATATATATATATATATCCACAGACAGAATGTTTCAATGTATCAGTTATTCATTGCGGCTAGACGTCCAATTGTTTCAAGCGGGGATCGAAACTTACCTAACTAACTTACCCCAAAGACGTACGGCATAAATAAAGAGAAATTTTAGCGTTTTTCTATACGAAATACGCCAGTGCCTCAGAGAACTCAATTTGTACTTGAAGAGTAACGCATTTATAGCATATATATATATATATATATATATATATATATATATATATATATATATATATATATAAATATAAATATATATATATATATATGCGTAAATTCTTCTTCATACATACATATTTCAATATGGCCATACACATTTACACATAGCAAGTTACGTTTGATTACACGTATATGTATACACACATATGTGCACGTGTATGTTTGTACGTGTGGATAAGTTTGTGAGTTTGAACTGCATCTTATATTAATAACCGCAATAGCCTCTTCCTTATTTATCGATATATAAAACAAATAAGTTTTAGAATCTGAATGCTTATTTGCTGAAGGACGACACGATTTTTCTGTGCAGTTAGGATTAAAGTCGTTTTTTTTTCTCCTTTCAGTGTATTGTCCTGAATAAAGAAGTCACAAATTAAGAGCCAAAGTTTGAAGCATTAAAATGAATCGCAATTTATCAGAGTTAATTTAAAATATAATTTAACAGTCAATATAAATTAAAAGCCCCAAATTCAATTTACACTATTTACATTGTTCGGACTGCTGTCCTGATCTTTGCATATTGTTCTAGTCCCACGTGTCAGGCCTCTTCCGGATGTATCAGCTGTGGCCAGGTATTGAACGCCCAAGACACTGGTTCAAGTCAATGGATTCTACAAAGAGCTGTGAGTTCAATACCTGGCTATAGCTGAGGTTAACAAAAACGTGGAGAGTTAAAGAGAGATAACCGATACCGAGACATCTTGAAGAGGTATGGCACAGAGAACTAGAACAATACAACCCGGTGCACGAAATAAAGAGTTCAGTTCAAAATTCCAATCACCTGAAGAAGGCTGGAGCGTACAGCGGTTGAAACGTCGTGAATATTGCAACGGAAATGAGAACAACAGTCCGAACAATGTAAATAGTGAAAATAATTACAATATCGCATCTCAAAACTATAGACATATAATGAAATTTCGGGGGCACATAACAAGGAAAGACGGAATAGAAAATGTGACACCCACAGGAAATATTGAATCAAGAAAGACGGACAATGCATAATCTTCCTAACAAGCATGTGTTAATGGTTTGCAGAAAAGCGTTTAGAATAGATTAAAAAAAATAAAAGATTTACTAAGAACTACACAGTACAGGAAACAGTGGGTACTCATGATCGCCTACTGTTTGACGTGACACGACACACAGGGGAAGGAAAAGAATATGATATCAATGAAATTTGTATAAATGAAAATGTTAAAATAATATGTGAACCTGTTATGCATGTATCACATCTTTATATGTGTTCACTACATAAAGATTGGCGAATTACCTATCCCTGCTCAGTATAAATTTCTAGGGAGGTCTTATTCTGTCTCTTTCAAATGGAATTTTCTGACGATGTATTTGAAACATAATTTCATCTTATGTTAAATTTGGTAAATAATTTCTCAGTTTCTCATTCGGAAAGAGGAAGTTTTGTTCGAGTAAATTATCGGTGAAAACATACAATATGAATATAAAGAACATAATAAAAATTGGTATTGTTCAAACAAAACAGATTTCAAAATTTATTTATGCACACCTAACAAACGATATGTCTGTGTGTGTGTGCCTATATATATATATATATATATATATATATATATATATATATATATATATATATATATATATATATATATATATAAAAAAATGGACAAAGTCTGAACAATTTATTTATTAAAAGACATTTTTATGTTTAACGTTCTTTTTTTTTTTTTTTAGATACAAGTATTTAAGTAAATGCTCTGTTTATAATAAACAGTATTAAATAACATTTACCGGCCTGAAAGAACGAATATTTTCTATGAAAATTTCTCGGACATCCATGCCGGTAAATGTTATTTAATACTGTTTATTATAAACAGAGCATCTACTTAAATACTTGTATCTATAAAAAAAGAACGTTAAACATAAAAATGTCTTTAATAAATATATAGATAGATAGATAGATAGATAGATAGATAGATAGATAGATAGATAGATTTACTTGTGTTGAAGTGAGTTTATAATACTGTTTTCACGCTCTTTGCGATCGTCAGATAAACTTTGTCTGAGGACCACAAAGGCGTGAAACCCCACAGTGTCTCAAACTCACATCAACTCATCTAAATATGTTAGCTCTATCCTCGATATTGAGCGGGTTCCAATAAGTACTTCGCATATATATAATATAAAAATAATATATATAAAAATTGCATATATATATATGTATGTATGTATGTATGTATGTGTGTGTGTGTGTGTGTGTGTGTGTGTGTTAACATAAATATGCAATATATATATGCGTGTGTGTGTAAGTGTAGGTGTAGGGGGCAGTGTTGTATGCGAATAGGAAGTACAGCAAAATGACTATCAAGTACTCCTCTTCCTTTCGCGGGCTATGTATATATATATATATATATATATATGTACGTATTATATATGTTTATTTTTGTTTTAATCCTTTCAATTGCGCGAATTAATTTCTTAGATGTTTGATCAAGAAAAATTGTAAAATTTCCTTTCAAATAAAAAGTATTTGGAAGAAAAGATTTTGTAAACATATTTTATAGACACCAAGAAATTAATTCGTTCACTTGAAATGATTCAACTAAAATAAATAGACATAATACGTCTTAATTATTTAACAAAACTTTCTTGAAAGAAAATATTCTGCATATATATATATATATATATATATATATATATATATATATATATATATATATATATATCTCCAAAAGCATAACGTTATCCAGATATTTTTAATAAAATTTAAATTATGTAACGGTCAGTCTCTACTCATCCACTGAACATTACGTAGTGCTAATGGAATAATATGTATCTTTATTGATATATACTTAATAGCGTTTTTTTATTTTACATCGAGCACTATTTTATTAACACCAGTCCTCAATGTGCGACATGTCATATATATATATATATATATATATATATATATATATATATATATATGAAAAGAGAGAGAGAAAGAGAGAGAGGGAGAGGTGAAGAGGTTCTACAGGGGGCTTAAGGAAAATAAGGAAGAAACTGTTTCTTTCCATTTGCAATGTTTACGTTTAATGCCATGCATAATATAGTGTTATTGTATTTAGCGTGTTCATTTTTTTGTTAAAAAAAAACCTTCTTACAACACCGCATCAAAATATGAGACTTTTCTTTAGATTAGAATGTGTCGATAAATAGTTTTTCAGAAAAAGATAAACTCCTAAACAAAAAAAAAAACATCAGTGCAAATATGAAATACAGACACGAAACGAAATTCCTTCTTCGCTACGTACTACCACATGATGATCAAAAATATTAAATATAACCTAATAAACTTTATATTATGTAAAATAATAATAAGTGAAAAAAAAGAAACTGGAAATAAGTTGCAAAAAATGTATTAAGAAAAAAAAACAAAACAAATAAAAAACAAAAGAAAATTACAAAACCTCAAACACCGATATTAGCTATCTGCCTTATTTCCTTTGGTTTTACTCCATGAAATGAAGAGTTCGGAGCAAATTTAGAGTTAAGTGGCAATAATAAACGATTGTGATGCTTTCTCTCGAGGGGACAAGCGCATTAAAAGAACAGTTCAGGTTTAAATCCTGGAGACCATGAAAAGATGAACACTGACCGGATGGACAGATGCACAATGCGAAAGCATTGTATGATCAGAAAATTAAACATAATTGTAACTATGTCACTGTGCACGATCCATGATTCGTTGAATCCTTGAGAATTAAGACAACTCGAGTGGACATTAATCGAATTCAGCCATCCTTTTGTGAAATTCTTTCCCACTATTTTGTCTGGTGTGACCGAATAGAGTGAGGGGCACTGAAGAAAAGATGGCCACAGTATGTTGATCTGCCGGGGAAAAGTTAGGTTGGAATATTTTATAGGAAATATAATTAATAGGTTATGCGAGGGTAATTTGAAATTCTTCGTGCATCTCTGCATGATCACGTAGAATTTTCGATTGACACCAGACGTTTTAACCTTCTGTGGATCTCAACATATCAATTTGTTTGTGATGTAAAGAAGTTAACTTTAACGCATAATATATATATATATATATATATATATATATATATATATATATATATAAAAAACGACTGATAAGTAACTACGGTTAGTTTTTTCATTTAATTTTTCTTGTATTCTCATAATTTTCTTTTTTCCTGGACAAAGATTATGTAGAATCTGTCGGAATATTCTGTATGTCCAAGCACTTTTGGATATATTTTTACCCATTTTCAATGATGATTTTATTTTTCTGTATATTTTTATGCTTTTAATCCTTGATAATGTATACAAATATAGCCGAAAGTGCTCGAACATACAGAATAATTGCAACTGTTTCTACATAATTTATGCCCAGAAAAGTAGAAAATTATAAGAACACAAGTAAAATTAAATAAAAGACAGTATTTTTTAACTAAACAGTCATTTTTAACTAAACTTGTATTAAATAAGGTTTGCTGTCTAAATACACAACATACACACAAACACACAAAAATACACAAACACACACGCGCACACACACATATATAAGATATATAATCCGGTGTTCTTACTGATATTTTTAAAAAATTATGCACAATGTAAATTTACAGAGCATTAATATTATAAATTATCTAGTTTAAAATATGTTTTTTTTTACACAGTAATAACCATGTTTCAAAAATGGAAGCTAAAAAAGAAAAAAACATATTTTGAATTAGTTAATTTATTATATATATATATATATATATATATATATATATATATATATATATATATATATTTTTCAGACGCTCTTTCCGGCATATTTGTGTTTGCTCAGCACCTACAGCCCCCACCTGTGGTTAATACTTGAACTATGCTGAGAAGACCTAAGTTACAGTTTCTGAGAGAGAATTTGTTATCTAGCGTGATCAACAACTTGAACAAGGCCAGCATGCCCTAGGCCACGATGACTTGTGGCTTCTTGTTAAAAACATCTATTGACAGTCCGCCAATTATTCCGTCTATCCAATTTCACTGACAAGGCTTGGGACAACGCGTGGTAGGGTTTTCAGACATTTTCCCATGGGACCACACGCTGGTATCGACCTCGATCCAGTCCGATAATATCAGGAAGTCGCTTTCCTGAAAAATTGAACATGGTGACATTCGAACCCGGGTCTCGAACCAGTTCTAACCACTCGGCCCCATGCCCATACATACATATATACATACATATATACATACATATGTAAGCAAATATATGGATATAAATCCGACAGTGTGAAAGAAAAATACAGAAAAAAAAAAAAATTCTGAATATGCATTATTAATGTTAAAATAAAGTCGACGTCGGACGTTTCGGTCTATTTAAGACCATCTTCATGGACATTTTCATTTAAACATAATTAACATTATAACTTATAACAATTTAACACAAAAGACGATGGACATAAGAGCCCAACTAATTCAGACAGATAACTGAAATTTTATACAGATCAGCGTTCTGTTTAAATATGATCACGTAGTCGTCACGTGGGCGATGTTGTTAAGACGTATTCGAAGATGATTTCCAAAAATTAAAATATCAAAAAGTCGAAATGAAAAATTTTATAAACAATTAAAGAAATCTCTTCCGTTCATGTTGGAATACGTAGTGATCAATTGGTTCTTATATCCTCAACAAGCTTGAAAGTCTTTCCCGTTACAATGTGAATCCAAAAGTGATTTTAAAAACGATGGAACAGTTCTAAAAAACAGTTCGATAAAAATTCCATTCTTTACTTGATCAATAGATTCCCTCGTCCAAGCTTGAAATCTTCCACGTTATAAAGTAAATTCAGGTTTGTATATTTTCAGTAGACAGTATGTAAGCAAATATATGGATATAAATCCGACAGTATGAAAGAAAAATACAGAAAAAAAAAAAACATGCATACATACACTGCAGCAAAAGAGTAGTTATAAGAAAAATTTAACAACAAAGAAATAAAAAAACCTGATAATATGTATAAGAAATGCGCTTTCTCTTATTCAGAGATTTTGGAATGTCCATATCTGCTCAGTTTTGAACCTGATGTTACGGTTTTTTGGGTATATATACTTATAACTAGTGAGCGAGTCAGAATGACTTATTTCCCTTTATAGTCGACCAATGGTAGGTTGACCAATTAGAAGCGGCACAACACTGTATTCATCGTGTATAAAGGCGGCCATCTTGTTTCGTCTACCAGAAGGACCAAAGGTGACCAGGAGAAGGATGAACTACACTCTGCTGTGATATCCACTGCGAACCTAAAGTATGCTTTCCTACTGTCTCCGAAATATTCACTGCGAACCTCCTAGATTCAATACTCAAGGACGACCGTCATGGAAATGTCTAACACCTGAAACATAAAGAAAGCAATTTCTAAAAAAAAATAATAGATTTATTTTTAATCCGACATTTTTATTACAAAGAACTTTTTTTTTTGTTGTGGATACACGTGTTTGTAATAGACGCCCAGTTTTTATTATTTTTAACAGTGTTTATTACATCTATTGTCCTGTACTCTCTAGAAATCTTAATGAAGAAAAATATTTTCTCCAGTAGGGTTCAAACCTGGGGTCTCCTTTGTAGGTGAAATCACCGTTTGCTTTGGCCAGATTTAGACATAATTTTATGGCTTCAACTAAATGTATATCGAACGCAATTGTATGCGTTCGACTACAGATAAGATGTATTGGTGGTATTTACAGATAAGATGTATTGGTGATGTATTTTTCTAGGACATGTATTGTTGATAATTTTACTATAAGTATATACTGCAGGTATAATATTAATATAAATATGCTTTTCTGTTATTTTTACTACAAAACTGTAGTTTTATACTTTCACAGTATTTTGTTTTGGGTCGACTATTTGCCCATAGCTGGGACGCTAACAGGTCACCGGTTTAGAGTGGACCTGAGAACAACAGCAATTAAGAGGTGATTCCACGCTCCTCAAAATCTACCGATCGGAAGGCCTTGCTGCCGGACAGGGTATTTGAGAAAACTATGGGATTTTCAGGCGACGTATTTGTGGCCGGGGGACAAAAGTACTATGAAAATTAGACGAGTTAATAACATGAAAGTGAAATGTATACTGATAAGAAACAGCAGATCCCAGAAGATGAATCGTAGAAGAAGGAGAGTAGAAGGAACATGAAAAGATAAAGACACAGCTCTTTTAACTACAAAGAGAAATCTGAGGAGAGATTGAAGCAAAAGACATGACGACATTAAGTTACTATTGTGGAAAATAAAAAAAATATAATAATATCGGGAAACTATGAGAAAGAAAATGTTCTTTCAGTATTGAAAACTGTGTCTGTTCAAATATTAATAAATGTATTATCTAGATTTCCGGGGTGGATACCTTAAGGCTTACATATGATGTATGGCTATATTGGAATAATTATAATTGTTTGTTCATTGTAACGGACTCCTGAGTATTAGCCATGAATATTCGAGTTTGGTCTGAAGTTTACTTTTTGTTTACCGATCAACCCAGTTTATGTAACTATCGATGAAAGACAAGCTGAAAATTGGTATAAAAATGCCTAATCAAGTACCAAAAGGTTAAATTATTCCACAATAATTCTCCTGAACAGTTACTGCTTTCTTTCGAATTTATAGATCCACATTTACTACCCAAGTCCATTAATGGATCAGGTGAAAACATTTCAGCGCCGACTCATAAGCTGTATTTTATTTTTTTAAAATTATTTCATTTGTTTTTTAAGAGGGATAGCGTTCATCATTCTGCATTGAATTATGTCAGTAAATATACAAATTTGAAATATACTAAGAAAATAAAAGGAATTATGTTAATCTAAATAAAAATTATTTATGCTGCATATATATATATATATATATATATATATATATATATATATATATATATATATATATATATTTTTGTAGTTTAGTGCTACCAGCAAGCAGAAATATTTCTCCTCCCGATGATGGCCATTTCGGTCGAAAACTAGTCGAGGAATCTAAATGGAATAATAATAAAAAACGAAAGAATATTAATCTACAACCCAGTGTGTCTAAAGATTTTAATTTTTTTATTTTCTTATTGTTCAATATATATATATAGCATGAATAATTTAAACATATATATATATATATATATATATATATATATATTCGTACTACTGTCATCATCATTGTTTTTGTAATACGCCGTTTCGGCCGCTGTGCTCTCCGGTCTTCCTCATGGGCGTATTCATCTAGGTAACCTATAACTCCTCATAACGTTTCATTCCAAAAATTCAGACTGAGCAAATATACAAGAAAGTTTAATCTGCTTTTTCTGTTTCTGATTTCAAAATTAGACTTTTCAGACTATTAATGGTTTCAAGAAAAATCTGAACGAGTGAGTGCACATTTCTTAAAAGGAAAAATAGGAATTCGCTGGGTTATGGCGATCTCTGTGGTCGAGCTGTCTAACTCCCGCCAAAGCAAACAGTGATTTCTACGTAATTATCATATTTAGATTTCGGCATTAAATAACCTATTGACGTTGAACAAATTCACACAACGAAATCAAATATCGTGTTCTGACAAATCTAACAGGTAGAGCTTTGCTCCCGCTCTTCAGATACGATATATAAGAAACTTAAACCGTGTGTTCCGAATTTTATTGAAATATCTGATCTAAACTCTATCAGTAATAATCTATCAATAATTCTATCAATAGTAATCTGTTGAAATACAAGGGTAAAACCAGACGTTCCCTGAAGGTAACATTAGAGTAAAATCGAAATGTTCTATTCTGGAGGAGACGTTAAATCTAGGTCCAGCTGATTACGTCCAAGATAATAAGCAGTGAGTAACATCGGAAGATATGAGGAATGAAAGAATCAGGACACAGGTTATGCTCTGACGACTAGCTCAGTAGACCTAGCATATATATATATATGTTCCAATTCCCTTTATTTTTAAAGAAAGAAGGAACTTAAAAAATGTCATCACCTGAATTCAGGTATTAGGCTAAAGTCTCCAGAATTGGAATTCACAGAAGACACATGGTCTATTAGGTTAAATGTTTGGCTGAAATATATATTATTCCCTGAGGTTCTTGAGTTCAAACTCTTAGTCGAGATGTACGAAGAAATTGCACACCGTGATTCAGATGAAAAACTGGACCAACAACACAAAAGAATAGACTAGAGATAATGATCTTATACGAGATATTCCTTAAACATGGAAAACGAGATGAAAACATTATAGTAACATTGATTTAATAAAGGATTCGGTTCGAAATTCTGAAAAGGTTGCTGAATATGTGTTGTAGTGTAGTTTTTACAGTGGGGGCTTTTATTTCAATAAGTCGGTCCTGGTCCTAAAAAGGGTCCGACGTACAAAACGTTAGGAACTTGCAATAAAAATTAATGACGCAGCAATCTAGTTGTGGTGGTTGATACTTCAATGTCCGACATCGACTGACTCACTCAACACCACTGAGCCCAACTGGCGACCGCTACTACTACTACTACTACTACTACTTATTATTATGTGTGGGGGAGTCTATTAATAATAGAATAGGTACGTTCAGGTATAACAATATGAGAAACAACTGAAACACGCTGCAGAGTCAGTTAGTCAGTTACGTGCCATGCGGGATACACGCTACGGTGATCAAGTAAATTTCGATATATGACTGATGAGGCAGATTTTTTCCCGCAGTAGGTTGTCATTTCTTTCTGCAGTAGACCAGTGGCCATCCAAGGGTATAGAACACGGTCTGTCCTGCTATATACCCATATTTGGAGCGGGTAAAAAACAGGAGAGAAGAAGAGAACAAGGGCATTAGCATGTAAGTGAATGTAACGGATTCGACTGGAATTCGAACTCGGCTCTCCAATTCCTCAATCCGAGCCACTATCCATTACTCCACCATGCCTACCGTTACTGCAGAATACTTGAGCTAAATATTAATAATTTATAAAAAGGTGTATCAGGCATTCAGTAAAAATATAGAGAAAAGAATCTATATTTTAATGCTTAAATTACCATAAAATGTGGGCCTGTACATAATAATTACTATGCTGCTACCACTCGATTCGAATTTACCGCCTTTTTTCCTCGAAAAAATTAAAAGCTTCTCGAGGAAAAAAGGAGGGAAATTCGAATCGTGCCGAATGTTTATACCTTAATTTCCTGATACGTGACCTCTTAAAGATCCGAGGTTTGCATTTAAATGCAAGTCGAATTAAAAGGAAATAAATTCTTGTCAAAAATTACTACTAGCGAAGTAAAAAAAAAAAAACAAAGCAAAATAAAACTAAGTGCCCATTTTCAACAAATTGCATACTTAAGACGAAATGTTAATATTTTATATCGAGTTGAGAAAATGGGAAAATGAATTTGGTTGTCAGCTACAGAAAAATGGTGTTTGGGGGAATTGTGGCGAATCGCTTCAAAGAGGCCAGAGGAAATCGACAAATGTATGAAAAAATAACATAGTATTGAACTATGTAAGACTATTTCAGAGAACAATACAGTTTCGCAATTTTTTTTTTTTATTTCACTCCATTACCAGAGATAACATTATGTTTGGATGAAAGAATATTATAGCAATAAGGAAACAATAAAAAATAACATTAAAATTTCTTTGATAGAGAAGATCACTGATGACAAAATATGGAAGTGACTGTCATCCTAATAGTATCCAAGGCATGGGGACAAATAATACAGTGTCTTCTGAAACAGCTGGAAGATGAGTAGTGAAAACGAAAATAATAAAATACTATTAAGCTGCTGAGAGCTGAGAAGCCTTAAAAATCACCGAAGATTTTGAAGATTAATATTCAGTTGAAATAGATTATGGAATAATGTGTTATATCAGACTAACAGTATGGTTATTCTTAAATCAGTTACAAATGATTTTTGCACTATTTGCAAAACAACGACTTCGAAACGTCATGGACTGGCGCTACAGAATCACAAGCGAAGAACCGTACCAAATAGCAGGTACCACATTATTTCGAAGGCAGCAACAACTAAAAAGGATATCTCATGTAACTCGAAGATAAAATATAGACACAATCAAGATGTTTATGCTCCAAAGAGCTTAAAACCAAAGGTTAGAAAGACCCCCCCACATCAATATTAAAAAGAGTGGTTATAGTCACTAGACTTGAGAAAGCTATTTTCCTGAAAAACTGATTTAAGACAAAGATTTCATAAACTGCAACCGATAGTAGTATTGACTAATCAGTTAGTGAATGTCAAATTTTACCTTATAAGGAAATAGCAAATATCACCATTACCCTTAGTATTATTTCCTATTTACACTTACCGTGAAAAAACGATTAGACCATTTTTAAAAAGATTTATAGTTAATAATATCTACATCTGAAATCTTGAAATTTTATCTATATAATGAACTGTATTCTCATTTAAGAAAGGATTTTGCTTTTTTAAAACATTTAAACTGGAAAAATTATATGCAAAGTTTCGAGTGAATCTTCCTTTTATCAGTTAGTTCGGTTGCATTCAAATGTAAAGTTTAATTATGATGTCTAAGAACGAGTAGTAAAATTATGTTAAAATTACGGCATAAACAGCAGAAGCAGCATTAATCTTTGTAGCAAAGTCTTGACACCAATTTATATATTAATTATAAAATATATTCTTTTCAAAATGTAGAGGATCATGGTTCTCCACAATTTCCTTTCCTTCATTGCTTCCCTTATACTACATCGCCAACACCAAGTTCCGCCATCCCTTTACCTAATCTTAGGTAAATGACACTATCGCTTCCATGTCCTGTGTGTATTAGATTCTCCAAGTTGTCTACCCTGATTATGTACCCAATTGTGTAAATTATTCTAAAGTAGTTTGTAACACAATTATTTATAATCTTTCAGTTGCGTCTCTGTCTTTGGACAGGGTGCACTCAGGGGCGGCTCGGTCCAAGGACAGAGTTGCAACTGAGGAAAATTATATTGAGTGGTGTCTAGCCTTCAGAAACAGCTGCCCGTGACCGTGCCCTTTCGTTGCACCAGAGAGAGGGATCGGTGCACGCACCAAGGCCAGATGGTTGCGGGGGCTCTGGCAATTTTTGTTCCTAGCCCAGGTGTACGCGTTCGAGTACTCCTCATTAAACCGACCTTGTGTCACAACCTGACCTCGTGGGGGCGTGAGTAAATACATATTATGTGCCCAAGAAATTTAATGCCCTTTGTTTTTCTGATTCTAAATAGAATTGACTTGTTTGTTCTCATTTCCCTAAAGATTTTTTCGTTCTTCGAACATTCCGTCCATGATATCCCCAGCATCCTTCTGTAGAAACACATCGCTGGAGAAAATGTTCAGCATTCACTGGCATCTAGTAGGATCGATATTCCATAGCAGTTCATCAGTCTTTGTTTCTAACAATATATTTTTCAGAGTCTGTCTATATTTCTGAGATGAAGTATTATGTACATTATTTACATTATTCGGACTATTGTCTTCATCTTTGTCGCCATATTTATCACAACGTTTCGGCCGTTGTAAGCTCCGGCCATCTTCAGGACACATGACACAGTGGATAAAGACGTTGGTTAGATCCAGTGACAGGACCCAAAGAGTGTGAGTTCAATACCTGGTTAAGGCAGTGGAGAACTTTCAGAGGGAAATTAACAGGAGATAACTGATAACTGACATCCATCAAACATGGCACGTGGAACTAGAACAGTCTACCCCAGTGAGCGAAATAAAGGGTTCAGTTCGAAATTCCAACCACCTGAAGAAGACCGGAGCGTACAACGGCCGAAACGTTGTGATAAATATGGCGACAAAGATGAGGATAATAGTCCGAATAATGTAAATAATGAATATCTTTTTCCTTTTTTAATAGAGTGTTTAACTCTCGGAGACATCTTTCTGTTTTCCAGTGCACTTCTGATTTTTGCCTGGTCTCATATAACATTTCCCAGATATTTAGATTCATGTTCTTATTTGATTATGAAGTTTTTAATTTGTACCTCTCATTTTCGATTGTTTGCAATCATTCATTCAGTTTTCTTACAGTTGATGGTTAATACTTTCTTCTTGCTTTCTTTTACTACATTGTTCCTGTCTTTGTATTCCTTTGTTTGCCATCTGTCTTTCATTGTTAAGTTTGTGTCCACTAGAAATAAATCCTCTTAGATTTTCTAGTTCATTAGATTCCCTTTTGCTGTAAATTTTATTTAAACATCATTCGCTTCTTCCCATTCTTACTCAAGTCAATTTCTATGACTATACAGGCGGTTAGCTCACAGTAAATATTCTGGATTATTCTAAATCCATTCCAGAATAAATAAAGCTTACCTATCAGTTCAAATAAGTGGCTGTGTTGTAATTTAACAAATGATATTGCCTCATCGATAAAACCTGGTTATACGTCCTTCTGCATTTGTATTCTAGATTTGATATTATTCAGATAATAAATATCGTATTTCTCGTTGCAGTGTCAATAAACGAAGAAGGAAAAACAACGCAACAAAAAAGAGATGACATATGTTCGTCGGAATAACGACGTTATCGGCCTTAGATGATTTCGGGATCGGCAAAATTACCGCAATAATAAAGGATTTTTTAATACTAATGTTCACCCAATCAAAGGCTCATGAGCCACCTAAGGTATAAGGTTACTGTGTGCTTTTGTACGGGTGTAAGAAATTGCAAGAAGTGAGATCCATAGGCTTATTACGGAAATAAAACGGTTATGCTAGACTTGAAGACGTCAAGATTGTAGTTATTGGCAAAAAATCCTGTCGGGAGTATGTTCCACACAGCAACAGTTTTTAGGAAGAAGTTATCCAAATTGGACTTACTTCTTACTGAAATACGAAGGGAATGGAGATGATTCACACTTTTGTAAGTGTACCCAGATGTAAAGGTCAGGGGTGGTGGGAATAAAGAATGTAGCTCATCAGAACACATGACATCGAAGGAGAGATAAAGCGGTGAGAGATTCCCAAAATTTCGTCTGTATGAAAGGGGAAGGAAGGGTGGAAAATAATTAATCTCTCACAACGCCGCGTAGACGATTTGAACTCAAGTCAGTGACGAGACTCGTGACAGCCTTGAAGATATTATAGAGCCATCTTCATAGTGCTGACTAAGAAGACAGGTATGAAAGCGAGTGAATGCCAATTAGTACAGCATACAGCTTCCAAATTTCTGGCGGAGTGAATTGTGTCAGGGTGCTCTTTTTCTTACAGATGGTGGCCAACTGAATCTACTGTACGGTGCAATCGACAAAATAAAAAAAAAAACAACGCAGAGGCCCTAAATTGAAAATAACAGGCGATAATTTACCCATCGCAGCATATATGTGTGTGTGTGTGTTTGTGCGTGTGAGTGTGTGTGTGTGTGTATTAATTATTTGATGGAAACGTACTTCAAATTAACTGCATGCTGTCGTTGATTTTTTTTTAATACAGTATTCAGTATACGAGATACAGAGGGCTGACCTCTTCTGCAAAATAAATCCTCCTATATGGTAGTGAAAGCTGAAAAATCTCCCAACAGATGAAGAAAAGACTTGTAGCAGCAGAAATGTGGCTTTACTGAAAAACGCTGACAATAACACAGAATGAAGTTTTAGAAAAAATGCATACAAAATGGTCACTTATATTATCATCTAAAAGAGATAATTGAACTTTCTAGGGAGCATAGAAAAGATTGTTTGGAAAATCCGAGACACACAGGGCATATTGGAGGCAAGATTGATCGATTTATTTTCTTTGGCTTATCAAACTTTTGAATTTTATTATAGATAGATTTTAAGAAATTTGATGAGATAATAATGATTTAGTGATAGACGTCTTACAGATAAAAATATAGTTGGCAAGCGAAGAGTTGGATTCCTACATTTTCTAAGGATATTTGCGTTTAAGTGAATATAACGAAGCCTGCTGGAATTGGAACTCGGCTCTCTAATTAACAATTCCGAGTCATTATCCATTACACCACCCGCACATCCAAGCATCTGGTATTCCTAACCTAACACGACGTTGTTTGACTTCGGTGATCGTACAGGAATAACCTACCTAACAAGCTTGTGTAAATGGTTGGCAGAACAGAGATTAGGAGAGATAACGAAATGACAAAATTTGCTAAGAAATCCAAAGAAGAAAGAATTCGGTAGATCCATGTCCAACCAACGTCCTGAAGAGTCAAGGCGCATAGAAGAAAAAGAAAAAAGTTTTGATAAATAATATCAGTTTATTTATTTATGTATTTATTTTCGCATTGGTAACCGTGTGACAGAGCTGTTAGGGTTCGTTGGCTTGACGGTAGCAAAATATATGTTATTGATGTCGTGCTGACGGAATACGCCACCGTTTTGCCGTTGGTCAAGTGTATTGTCACAGATGCGTCCTTTCTTGTTGGCTACCAAAGAGAACATGTTTGGACACAGTATTTGTTTGAACTTGAGCCAAGATTAACAGAAGAGACAATTCAATTGTTTACGCAAATATTTTGTTCGAGTGTGTGTAGTGACTTAGTCACTGCCTGTAGGAAAATGTATCTGCTTATCTACACACACTTATCTAAATGTGGTCTGTTTGGTTAAGTATATTAATGTTCCTATATTTGTGTAGGTATTTTCCTCTCAATGATTTTATACATACGTTGGCGTGTAATGAATGGGTTCCTTTATGTTATCTTATATTTATGACTGAATGCATGACAGCTTGCCGAGCTAATATTTTTCCATCAACGAGGTGGTGCCGAAAAGTTTTCAGCATGACCCACTTTCCATAATTTAACCTAACACCTTCGTCTTCTATTTGCCTCGTACCTATCCGACGTGAATGATCTTGGATCTGCAGAGCTACAATTTAACTCTTTTGTTACGGCCGTATCACTTTGACACACCGGTTCCCTTACGATCACCAAAGATTAAGCAACGTCGATCCTGAGATGAATTGACCGCTTGGGAATACCAGGGGCTGTAAGCTTGGGTGGGCGGCTGATGAAATGGATAATAGCTCGGAATTTTTAATCAGAGAGCGGAGTTCGTATCCGAGTTGGATTCGTTATATTCACTTACGCGCAAATACCATTTCTTCTACCCCCTCCAGCTATGGGTTAATTAGTAAGAATTTTAACACTAAACCATTATTAATTCCTTTTCCCATATTCGTACTGTCTAACAATGTGTATGCATGCACAGGTATACATGAGTGGGAATGTCTATATGTAAAAGTGTCCACATGTATAGAGAAAAAAGATTCCAATATACCTGAGTTGCTGTGTATATAGGTGTTGAAACTTGGTATTATAATACAACACAAAATGTACGTAAACAAAATGTATTGAAACAAGGAAAAGGTACACAATATTTACAGTTAGTTTTGGTATATTCTTGGGAAGACTGTTCCTGTAGAATGGGTTGACTTAATCGCAGTCGGGCAGAGTCTCTCGATTGGATCTCTTCTTACTTCTTCCCTCGTCTTCCCGGTACCAACCCATATTTATATGGTCGGCACTCCACTATGTAAATTAGGTGGATCGTACCACAACAATAGGTAAACGTATGTACAAATATAGAGATAGAAAAACACTTTCTAGTTTCAGTACATTGATTGTCTGGCATTAAATAATCTTTTATATGATGATAAGCCGTAGAAAACGAATAAAAAAACGTGTGAAACTTATAAATTGTTTCCTTTTACATTTCCTCCCATATCTTGTTCTTCCATCCATTCATACAAACTAGTTAGTTAGATTACTCTCTGACTCACTCTGTTCCCACTTGCCTCCAAAATGTTCTGTGAGTGTCAAATTCTCCAAGCCAATATTCCCCACTATGTGTCCCAGTCATTTCAAGTGTTTCTTTTTGAAATGGTGGGCGTACTGATTCCATTTTCCTTTAAAAAATACTTCATTCCCTGCATATATTGTCCATAGCATCCTCAGCATACTTCAAAAGAACCAAACTCTGATGTCTCAAGAAACTCTCCAACATTCATTGACATATACGAGTGCTGTTAAGTAACAGATTCTTTTCATATACTTATTTAATCTGAGCGTGAATTTTCAACACCCTATGGAATTTTTCTATTTTTTATTCATTTTTTCTTTCTATCTCATTCTGTAACTTATCTCTCTCTCTCTCTATATATATATATATATATATATATATATATATATGTGTGTGTGTGTGTGTGTGTGTGTGTGTGTGTGTGTGTGTGAAGAGAAGGTAATATATATATATATATATATATATATTTCACCTTCTCTCTACATTTTTCTCGGTTAATCTTTTTCAAACTATATTTCCTGATTCATTTTCTTTCTTTCTTTCTTTCTTTCTTTCTTTCTCTCTCTTTCTCTCTCTCTCTCTCTCTCTATATATATATATATATATATATATATATATATTTTGATCCACTCTCCTCACATTTATCTCAGCTAAACTTTTTAAACTATATTTTTTGATTCATCATTCTTTCTTTCTTTCTTTCTTTCTTTCTTTCTTTCTTTCTTTCTTTCTTTCTTTCTTTCTATCCTACTCTATCTATCTATCTATCTATATATCTATCTGCTTGACCCGCTCCCTTCACACTTTTCTTAGCTAATCTTTTTTAAACTATTTTCTTTTATTAATCTTTATTTATTTATGTCTTAGAAATCAGTTTTTCAACAATCGATACATTTTATCATTGAATTGCTGTCACCTTATATTTCAAACTTTTTGTATTATTTTCTATAATTTTTGTGATGTTAACTGAAAGTTTTTGTTTTATGGCGAAGCCTATATGCCTTGAATATATTTTGAAGACTATAGGTTTTGAACCCAATCCGGTAAATGTTATTTCAATACAATACATCATATCTAGTTTCGTCAAAACAAGGAGAGAAAATTAAAAAAAATACAATAGCGCTATTTTTATATAATAAAAAAAAATCGATAAGATGCTTTATAGGATAAAGTCATTAAAATATCTTCATGTATTGGACATCAAATTATACATAAAAAATAAAATTTCCCCTCACACAAAAAAAATGTAATAACAATTTTCCATCAAGGCATGGATTTTTTCATTATTTCTATAAATACAAGGTGTACATAAAGTTTCTTTTCACTTTTAAAAAATATTCCAAAATCAAATGGACAGACGAATATCTGGAAATTGTAACGAAATGAGGAGTAGATGCTGAAGTTTTTAACTAATTTAATACTCCTCTATATGGGCACCATTAGTTGCACGACGTATATCAACACGATACTCGATTTCATGATATGATCGCTCTAGCATAGCCTTATCAATGGTGACAATGGCATTAGGGATCATTTACTTTAGATCAACGATGCCCCGTATCTTTGTTTGATACACGATATCTTTAATAACATAAACCATAGAAAGAATTCCAAGGGAGTGAGATCTTGTGAACGAGGTTGCCATTGAATTTGACCATAACCCACCTATCTGAAAATGTTTAGGGGTTCATTTAACTGTACCTCTTTTATCAACAGGATACCTGAAATACAGAAATGCAATAGGATTAAAAACTTTGATAACTAGTGAATACATAGAACAAATCTGATAAAGATACCCCATCATTGCCTTTGTAAAATTCTTTTAAATTGTAAATAGTCTTTTTGAATTTCCACGTATTTTCACGGCAATTATTCTGTGAGTTTTTCTCTTTGATACCTCGACTACATCAATTTAAGCCTATTACTAGATTGGCAGTTAGGTCTCACCGTTTTACTATTGAACTAACTAGTTATAACCGTAAGTTATCTTTTAATTTAAATGTAACGTTAATCGCCATATCCCGTCATCCCTTATATTCTTCTTTCTCCTCACTAAAATCTTCTCATTCTCTTCACCCGCAGTAACCCCTTTTATGTGATGTCATTATCGCCTCATTTGGTGAAAATGATTTAAAAAACATGGCTGTGAATGCTGGAAAATTTCCACACAGATGAATTGCTACAATGATGTAGTTCTACAGGAGGATTCTGAGAATACAATGTTAGTAATGAGGAAGTTTTACGGAAAACGTGAAAAAAGTAAGAATCGGAAAAATAAAGTTGAATTGCATGGGTCACGTAATGAGGGAGGGAGTTTTGCAGAATTTGACATCCTCAGAAGTAACTGAATGCCACACTGTTCGAACCGGGCTGCACTTTTGGTTTTTATAGGCACGTTTCAGTCGTTGAACCCCCGGCCTTCTTCAGATGTCTCTCATCGTGCTCGGTAAACTCCACGAGATTCAGTAATAGCTTCGATTTAAAATTTCGATAAGAAATAATTAATTTTAAGCCGGAAAGCTCAAGGACCGAAGATTTGAAAATAGTACAACAGAGGGGAACATGATGGGGGGGGCTGAGACATATAATAAGAGAATGACTGTATGGTAAAATTCACGCAGTACAGGGCTCGAGAGCCACTCAAATTAGATCTGATAATGACTATGATGAATGAAGTGCCTGACATAAATGAAAGAATAAGTGATAGGAAGTGAAGGTTATGAGAATAAGGAGGATGGATAACGATTCTTTTTTGAAGGAATTCAAAAAGAGTTGTTCACTGGAGCATCCTTGCGGGATTCTCTTTCATAAAGTTGGAGTTCTTGGGGTAAAAAACCTGTTTCCTTTTATTTGCTAATTGGAAGAAAGGTGAGTGACAGGATTCCACGGGTGTAGCCTGGTGTGACCTACTTGTAAAGGTTATAACTTGAAGAAAGGTCCTCATATGAATCTAAACTATCGAGTTTGATGCTTGTGCTCAAACGTTTTAAGCATCGGCAAACCGAGGCGCAAAAGAAAATACAGCGGCAAGAAAAATTGATAATGTGAATATATTTAAAATAAAAATACCTAGATTTAAGAAAATACAAAGACACATATGAACTTCATATATTTCATTGTTTCTATTTAATTATTTGCATAGCTTAATTAGAGTGAAATATGTGCTTGGAGATTTTTCGCAATTTCTTCAATGTAAGGTCGAATAATGTGCGATAAGCAGACCCACATATCTTCTTCAGTTTTCCGTAGTCTTTTATGATTCTTCTTTTTTTTTAATGTTATTTAGGATTTAGATGCTTAATTGACATAAATAAGAAGTAGAAATCTGCAATAAAACTGATAAAGCCGTTTTAGCTAATATGGGATAATTCTTTTGTATTGATATCCAAAATGTATCAAAGGGTATCGTCGAATGTTTTATTTTGAGCCCTTGGTCTCTAGAAATGGTGGCCAATTCTTCTTCCTCAGTTAACTAAACTCCAATATTAAAAGGCACAATTATTTAGGGATTTCGAATTCAGTCATACATTTCTCTACTCAATTATTCAATAAAAGAAAAAGTTTAAAAGTTAAATGTAAAAAACAAAAAATAATGTTTTAAAAATTGAATAATAAAAAAAAGTATTTAAATTAACATAATCGAAGAATAGTGAAAAGAATTATTTAAAGAAAATATTTAATAATTATTTGTTTATTCAAATATTAAGGTTGTACCATTACTACTTACACACACTCACAAACACACACGGGCGTACACACACGCGCACACACACACACACATATATATATATATATATATATATATATATATACATACACACACACATATATATATATATATATATATATATATATATATATATATATATATATATATATATGTCCTGACGATTACGTCTAGCATTAAATAGCCTGTCACCTCTAAGTGTTGACGTACATGTTCACTTTTATATTTACACACCTTTATTTCTGATCCTGAGCACTTCATCCCATAAATATAGCACACATTAAGAGTATAATTCTTCATATATATATATATATATATATATATATATATATATATATATATATATATATATATATATATATATATATGAAATGTTGGAAAGTTGAGCGAAGTATGACAGATAAATGACAAGAGATTGGACAATACCATATGTACATTTCTGTGAATACATTTTACCTGTTGATGTTTCACGCCATAGATAACGGGTTACTGATATATATATATATATATATATATATATATATATATATATATATATAGATAGATAGATAGATAGATAGATAGATAGATACCGTGAAAATATTTTGCGACAGTTGGGAATCACTGAATTAGAATATGAAATGCTGAATTTCTAAGCATGCATTCACTGTCGTCTTGGAAAGATAATGTAAGAGTATTAATTTATGATATTCTCCAAAATTCGGCTTTTCACGTGTACATCTTACAATAAGAAGAATCAGTTAATTAAAATAAAAAAAAAACATGTTTCAAATAAAATATTTTATATATAACGTTCACCAAATTTAGTTATATGTTCGATGCAATGATTTCCAAAGTATCGAAAATAATTCAGTAGTTACGTCCTTCATATTTGTACGTCAATGATCGGACTCCATTTTGTTTATAGTGTTTGCGTAAATCTAAGTCTCATTAAATGAGAGACTGGACAGAAACCCTATTGACTCAGCCAGATAATCACGCAGCTACACCTGGTAAATCTCAACGGTAGGGGGAGGGAGATTCTTTATCAGAAAACCATCCGATATGCACTGATCGAGAATTGGGATTGGGAAAGCCGTAGAAATGGTGATGTACGGTTGGATAGCGGCCGACCACTCGCCGACTCCGACATTGATATTGCCGGTAATGAAATGTTGGAAAGTTGAGCGAAGTATGACAAATAAATGACAAAAGACTGGACAATACCATATGTACATTTCTGTGAATTCATTTTACCTGTTGATGTTTCACGACATAGATAACGGGTTACTGATAAGATTAATCAATTAGAGGTCACAATTTAATGAAGAAATAATCTGAAACATAATTATTATTGCATTCGCTTTTTCTTATATACCCTTCCCGTACTTATATGCGCTTGTAATATGTTTAAGAGTATCTGAATAAAATGTCACCAATGGCTCATACATATATATATATATATATATATATATATATATATATATGGCTCATATTGATTAAAAAAATCGCTTGAAGATGGAACAGAGGTTAGTACTTTAATTAAATTTAATTCAAATAATTATATTGAAGTTTTCGGCTCTTGTTTTGAAACATGAGAACTCTTATGTAGCGTGTTGGAATCATATTTTTAAATGAATAATTATATTTATGCTCTACTTTTGTATCGAGCATTATTTTAAAAAATAATAACAAAAAATACTAAAGAACTTTGGATTATTTACCTAACGAGTTCTTTCCAATTTTCTACATATTTTTCACACACACACACACACACACACACACACACACACACATATATATATATATATATATATATATATATATATATATATATATGTATGTATGTATGTATTAAATTACACAACAGAGAAATTTCAAATTACCTCATGGATTCAGCCTATTTCAACCGACGCCAAGTACATCAGTCTTATTCAACCCAGAAGGATGGACTGTATTCGTGTCGGAACGAGACATTTAAAATTAAAAATTTTAACAAAATCAGCAGTTGAAAAGTTGATACAGAGCCTACTCATATCGACGCCTCTGCAGGACAGACTGTCCGAGTCAGTGGTAAGCGGTGGGCGGAAGTTATCTGTCTTAAAATGAAAGAAGTAGTGTAATTTATATGCTCTGTTATTAGGTTGGTGCAAAAATAATGACGTAATAATGTCGTTCTTTGACGTTTTTTTAACATCAAAAAACGACATTTTTACGTCATTATTTTTGCACCCACCTAATATAATAAATATATTGAGCTTTCTTTTTCTCTTTGTGGATCAGTGTTAATATTTAATATTATTAGGACCCACGTGGAAAATATACAAAAGGATTTTTATCCCTAGTACACACACACACACACACACACACACACACACACACACACACACACACACATATATATATATATATATATATATATATATATATATATATATATATATATATATATTACACATGTGTATTTATGAGTGCACGGGTAGTATATATGATGACGGGAATATACAAGTGTGTAGAGATATATATCTAAGAAATATGCGTATGTATGTATATATGTGAAACGGTATACATGAAAAAGTCTCTAATATATGAATATACGTGTGGGTACGCGAATGCGCGTGCGCGTGTGTGTGCATGTACCTGTATACATGAGTGGGCATGTCTCTATGTATATGTCTCTGCATGTATAGAGGAAAAAGATACAAATCTACGTATATGCCTGAGTAATAACGTATCAAATAATATATATGTGTATGTGTGTGTATGTATATATGTGTGTGCATGTGTGATTGTAAGAATATAGTAATAGTATTCCAATAATTGGATGAAGTGGGAAAGATATAAGAGACGCGTTTCACCGAAGAAAGTCTCCTGCTTTCTGCAATTTCTGAAGAAATTAGAGACAGTACTGTCTATAGAGAAACTATTGAAAATGCTTCAGGATAAGAGGTTAAATTGTGACTATATATCAAACAGAGCGCTCCACTAACAAAAACCAGATAAAATGCTGTATATATATATATATATATATATATATATATATATATATATATATATATATATATATCAATGAATATCAAACACTTAAAATACCATAGGTAATAATCTTTTTTCAAATCTGCAAACCAAATCCAAATATTCGTTTTGCAGTTCTGAATGTCTAAAAGCTATTTTTTTAATAGCTTTCATGAAATAAAGATTGTTACCTATGTTATTTTATTTTAAGTGTTTGATATTCATTAATTAATAATTTTGCTCTGTCTCTGACATAGAGCTCTCCTTGGATTTTGTCCTCTTGGAAATTCCATACGGATTACCATTTCAAATTATATATATACTAGCAGCATGGCCCGGCGTTGCCCGTGCTTGATTCAAAAATCGTACGTCTAATATAGCAATCGCTGTCACTTGATTTAAAATATTTTTTCCCTCCCTTGCCTTTAAAAGAGTGCCCTTTGCCGTGCTGATGTTGCTACATGCCTTACTTCTTGCCTATCTCATACTGCGATTTTTTTCTAAGCTCTATACTAAACATTAAATCTGTTACGAAAAAAAGAACTAAACAAAATGAACAGAAAATGATCAGCTTTAAAAAAGGATTCGTAACTGGAAAAACCGAATGAAAAATGAATGTTAACAACAAATACTTTTTCACACCCAACCCAGTTCTGCGGAATCAGAATCAACGTTGAGTTTAAGCAAGCGAATGAGCCAATTGGAGTAAAGTGCCAGAAAGATTTACATTTTTACCAATAGTGACGAATGCAGCTATCGAATTTTTGCATGCTAGCATGCTAGTTACCATTCGTGTCAGTCAGCTGTTGGCTCTCACGCTGGCCAGTAGAATCTTCCTGCCTATTCGTGGCAGCCAGCTATTGGCTCTGACTCTAGCCAGTAGGAAATGGCCGCAAACTACATGAAAACTGCCGTAGAAGCATGAAAAATCGATTATTTCTACTATCGATGGGAGTTGGGAAATGCAAAATCGGTCTTGGCCTTTACGCTAACGTGGAGCATGTCCATGTAAATTTTAGTGTAAATCCGTCAAAATTGCGGCCGTAAAGATTCGTTACACACACACACACATCCTGCCCTATATATATATATATATATATATATATATATATATATATATATATATATATATATATGTGTGTGTGTGTGTGTGTGTGTGTGTGTGTGTGTGTGTGTGTGTAAACGCGCACATACATATATAAGAAATAAATTCCTGGTTTTGGTGAACTGATTTAAAGTGCAACAGACATCGTGCACGCACATCCATACGTATATATTTGTGTAAAAATTTCAGATAGAGTATATTTGCAAAAGTCAATCTGAATAAAGACAAACGAAAAACTTGTCTTTAGCCAAAGCATTACGTTCTCTGGGGGATTTTATTTTGTAACAACGATTTAAAGCAAAAATATTACTGGTGTTTCAAAATGTTTAGATTTAAGAATGATCATATATATATATATATATATATATATATATATATATATATATATATATATATATATAAAAATTAATTGATTTAAAATATGTTTTTTTCGCTACACAGTTCTAACCATGTTTCAAAAATGGAAGCTGAAAGCTCCGATTTAAATTTTGTAATTAAATTAAAGACATTAGTTCCATTTCATCCTCAAGCGAATTTTTGGTGTAACTTTTAAAATTACCGGGTTTTAAAGACACAGCAAAAATCATAATTCACGTTTCCAAGGATACAGAGAAATCCATTTAAACCAGACAAGGGGTGTTTCCGTGTTCATTATCGCTGTATTTTGATGTATCAGTTATTAGTTACGTTTTGGTAGGGGGTAGGGATGTATTTTTCAATGACATCTGACATCCGTTAAATGCATGTCGTCTGGATTTTTTTTAAATTTTATTATTAACGGCAAAAATTCTTACGGCATTTTTTTCTATTTGTATATTTCAAGTTTTTGGAGGGGTGTTTATGTTAGAATACGTTTTATTTAACTACGATTTTAAAAATATTTTCGCTTTTAATTTTTAATATACTATATTTCTTTTAAGAACAAGTAAATGCATTAGAATTCCTTACAGTATGTAGAATTATTTTCACATCAAGTATAAGTATATTATATTATTAGGTAACAATTTTTATTTTTTTTTAAATTATATTTAAATATTATTTAAGTAAAATTTATCACAATGACGGCAAAAAATAGCTAATTAATTTCACTGATTTAGTAAACTTT
Organism: Acanthosepion pharaonis; assembly: GCA_903632075.3. Classification (NCBI taxonomy): domain Eukaryota; kingdom Metazoa; phylum Mollusca; class Cephalopoda; order Sepiida; family Sepiidae; genus Acanthosepion; species Acanthosepion pharaonis. The sequence goes on along the minus strand of CAHIKZ030005435.1, from coordinate 4,352,901 downwards.
TATTTTTTATGTAAACCTAGTAATATATTGTTTCTCATGTAAGTACAAAGGACATGGGCCATTCAATGACTTACATCTTCTAGCTTTTCATATTAATTTCATTTTACAGTAGATGTTTTATTTGATTCTTTTAAGTGCTTATAGTACTTAGAGGGAGGTTTTTATGTTAGAATACGTTTTATTTAATTACAATTTTAAAACATGTTTAGGTTAGAGTTCGTTTTATTTAACTACAATTTTAAATATAACTTTAAAATATAATCACTGTTAGTTTAAATAGACTATATTTCTTTTTAAAATAAGTAAATGTATTAGAATTACTTACAGTAAGTAAAATTATTTTTCCATATCAAGTATAAGTATGTATATTACGATTTTTTAAATTTTATATTTAAATATTATTTAAGTAAAATTTATGACAATTACGGCAAAAATAGCTAATTCATTTCTCTGATGTAGTAAATTTTATTATTTATTTATTTATTTATTTATTTATAAACTTAGTAATATATAGTTTCACACGTATGTACAAAGGACATGGGTCATTCAATGGCCTACATCTTATAGCTTTTCATCATAATTTCATTTTTCTGTAGGAGTTTTATTGAATTCATTTAAGTGCCGGTAGTACTTTGAGAGAGGTGTTTAGGTTAGAATACGTTTTATTTAACTACAATTTTAAAAGATGTTTAGGTTAGGATTCGTTTTAAATACTATTTTAAATACAACTTAAAATATTTTCACGGTTATTTTAGTAGACTATTTTTTTTCCATTTTTTTTTTTGTAAATGTAATAGAATTACTTACATTATATAAAATCATTTTTCACGTTAAGTATAAGTACGTATATTACCTGGTCGTACTTTTTAAATTTATTTTTAAATATTATTTAAGGAAAATTTTTGAAACGAGCAATTTCATTTCGCTGATTCAGTAATTTTTTTTTATTTTTTATAAACTTAGTAATATATAGTTTCTCATGTATGCAAAAAGGATATAGGTCATTTAATGATATAATCATATTCTAGCTTTTCTTATTAACTTCCATTTTACTATTGGTGTTTTATTTGATTCTTTTAGGTGCCAGAAGTACTTCGAGAGAGATGTTTGATTTTCATATTTATTTATCCTAAATGAACTTTGATGTTCGTTGAATCTTTTTTTGAACTCATGGCTAGTGCAACCTATATATATTTTTATGTTTTCAGGATTTTCAATCGAAGAGATATTGCATTGATATACTAATTATTCGGTGCGACATTTATTTTGCAGAGGGCAATTATGAGGGTTTCTACAATTACATATTTTTTGTTTATTTTCATCAGTTTTTATTTTTATTTTTCCATTGTCTAAATTTTTTTCGTTTTGGTATAAGTGTTTATTTAAGTTATTAGCATTATGTTTCTTAATAATTTTTTTGTACAGCTGTAACTCAATTTTAGTTTGTTTTTATTGAAAATAGTACTTAGTTTACTTCCACTAGGAAAATGCTTGACTATTAATGCGAGGAATTTTTGTCCGAATTTGTTCTTTACCATTTGGTTGTATGGGGGTGTATACCAAATTATTTTTTTACATCTGTTTTTTCTATGCTTTCCATTTTCATTTTTTATATATGTTAGTTTTGGGTTTTTGTAGCCACTCTCTTTTAGAGCCTTATTATAGGAATTGATATGCTCATCGAAAATCTTGTCATTTGCTGAATTTGTACTACTTCTTTTACTGATAGATAACGGTATATGTTTACTTATAGATGGGGGTGATTTGATTTAGGGTGTATATATAAAGGGTTGGTGTTGGGTTTTTTATAAGGTGTGTATGTATTTTTATTTAAATCTAATATCGAGGAAGTTCACTTTTTTAATTTAGTGCTAACCGTAATTTTTAAGTCCATGCTTTTAAATTCTTTATATACTACCTTTCTAATTCTATCTATTTTGAAGTTAGTTGAGTTTCTAATAACCATAAGTCCATCGTCTCTGTACAAACCAATGTCAATTATATTAATATCATAGCGCGCTGTAAGGTTGTATAATATAAAAAGTCCAATGAGATCAGAATTCGTTTTAACTACAATTTTAAATACAACTTAAAATATTTTCACTGTTATTTTAATAGACTAATTTTTTTAGTTTAGAATACGTTTTATTTAACAAAAATTTTAAAAGATGTTTACGTTAGAATTCGTTTTAACTACAATTGTAAATACAACTTAAATTAATTTCACTGTTATTTTAATAGACTATTATTTTTAATATTAATGCTCTGTAAATTTACATTGAGCACTATTTTTAAAAATAAAAATATCTATAAGAACACCGAATTATATATCTTACTGTTCTTTCTTTTTTTATATATACACACACACACACACACACACACACACACACACACACACACACACACACACATATATATATATATATATATATATATATATATATATATATATATGACTTAAAGTTGAAATGTAGATCAAATAGAGATCGGAATCCGAGTGGATGATAAATTAAAAGATCAAATAACAATCTAACATGTTTTACTTTTATAAAACATATGTTGCTCCATTAGACATACAATAATCTTCACTAACCTATATCCACATAGAATTATCCAAGGTTTTAATACTCGTAACACGTGTCTGATCAATGAGAACTGACACAAAAATAACTGAAAATACCAGTGTTTTTTTAACTTTTTCTCTGATGTAGCTTTAATAAAAGTTAAACATGTAAAATTGATATAAGTTACTTAATTGTTCTTTTATTTTATCACCCCCACCCAGACATATATATATATATATATATATATATATATATATATATATATATATATATATATATATTATATATATTGTCAGACAGACAGACTGTTTCGCTGTATCACAGCTCATCAGGGTGGCTACACGTATGGTTGCCTCTAAATTGGCGTCAGTCGGGGATTCTACCAAAAGCTGTTGGTACATGGCAGGGATTAAGGTGATTTTAAGCGTATTTATTTTTAGATAAGCACACAATGACTGAAAGAACTCGATTCGATTTGCCGAAGAGTCTTGTATTATATATATATATATATATATATATATATATATATATATATATATATGAATAAGACAAGAAAAGAAATAAAAGGCAGACAGAAAATTTTTTTCTTTCTGGTTATCTGATATATATATATATATATATATATATATATATGAATAAGACAAGAAAAGAAATAAAAGGCAGACAGAAAATTTTTTTCTTTCTGGTTATCTGATATATATATATATATATATATATATACACACACTGTGTATGATGTGGCCAGCACACCGACTTTTATACAAGTTTCATTAAAGACGGCTGACATTTAATTTTTTATTGTTTCCGTATAGATTTATACCTTTCTGGTCATAATATGTGTAAAATTAGTTCGAATGTTTTGTATGTCCGAGCTCTTTCGGCTATTCTTTTAGACATTAGTATGGATAGTTTTTTTTCTTTGTTCTTTTTTGTTTTTTTGGTTTTTTTAATTTATAATTCTAACTGAATAAGTTGATTTTTATCTATGTATCTAGCGTTATGGGATTTTTATTATTATTTTCTCAATATGATCTGATCATTGTGTCCGTGTTCATAGTTGATATTATTTAGTATTGGCTTTTGTTCATTATCAATACTTCACATTATCAAGGATGATTTTTTTTCTAACAGAATATGTAGATTTCTACTTATGTTATCTATAGTGATGGAAATTTTAAAAAATAACTTTCCCATCACTATAGATAAATATATATAAAAATCTATATAATCAGATAAAAAGCAAATCATCTTTTTAATGTCTAATAGAATAACCGACAGCCGTCACATATATAGAACATTTGGAGACTTTTTACACATTTTGGTCCAGAAAAGAAAATATTTGTACGAATGCAAGAAAAATTGAATAAAAATGCTTAATCGCGTTATTTTTTTCAGACGTCTTCAATGAAACTACAGAGAATTCTGAATTGAACCATTTATTTAATGTATGGGAATAGACTGTTGTGGGTTTTTTTATATTTTTTTGGTAAAGTTTAGTTATTATTATTCGCCCGTCTAAACTAAATGCTAGTACACACTCCCCGAACCACTGATATATATGCGATGAAGAAATTCAAGCATGAATTATGTTATGCATATATAAAGAAATATATATATATATATATATATATATATATATATATATATATATATATATATATATATATATATATAATCCGTTGGTTTACAATCCAAGTGAATCCTATTAACACAATATAAATGTTAAATATTAAATATAAAAAAATATGTATATATAATTATTATTATTATAGTAATATTTATACTCTGTTGTTAAAAAAACCATCGGATAGCATAACTTGCAAGTATATCAAAAAATTGCTACCTGAGGGAAAAATTGAATAAAAAGAAAAAACATCAGAACTGGGAGAAAGAAATCGTCCAGTGCCATAAGTTTTTCGTCCAAAGAAAAAACCAAAAAAACAAGCAAGTAATAAGGCTAAAACGTAGAGTGCTCAATACACTAAGTAGAGTTGGGATAAATAAAATAAATCCTATAGCGCCAAGTATATCCTCCCTAGGTTTCACCTAAACGGATCATCAGGGAAATCTTCTAGCCAGCGTACCAAGTAGATCCGTTTAGGTGAAAGCAAGATAGGTTGTTCCGTACTTTTGGGATATATATATATATATATATATATATATATATATATATATATATAGATAGATAGATAGATAGATAGATAGATAGGGGGGTCGGTGGGTTAGATGTTTGAATCGTTACAAGCTATAGATACATACATGTAAATGTTTTGCATACATTCAGAATAAAGCATAATTTCGAGATGTGATACGTGTACATTTAGACACAGGTTTATACAGTTTTTACTAATGCTTATGAACAAATTAAAAAGAACAACGTAACCGATGTCGCTCAAATTTCCCTCATAAGGATTTGTATCCGTACACTGTCACGAAGATTTTTTTTATTTAATCTCAACTTTCGGAAAAAAAGTGTCATTTAAAACAATGCACATCTGATGATTCCTTCTATGTAATACTGACGGTTTTGTGTAATGATTAACGACTACTTTACAATTAATTGTAATATTCTAATGTCCGTCTTCCTCTCCTGAACATAATGAAGAAATCTAATTTCTTCTTACGACAACACAGACTCATTTCAATAGAGATTTCCTTGTCTATTATTTCAGGGTCCAATTTCTTATGATTTTCTTAATTTGTTCTTTATGAATATGGACGTGCAGTCAAAAATCATGCGTTCATGTGGTTTTGTCATCTTCACTTCAACTACAAGCAAGCGTGATTTCCTTTTCCGCAAACCTATTATATATCTCTTTTTAATTGTGGGTAGCAGAGCATAGAAATCTGGTCCTTGTGATTAACAATTGCTTGAAAAGTCATGGGTCGGTAGAACATCGGAACCCCGTGTTAAACTATTGAAAGAAAATTTGATTTTAAAACGGACCTCGATTCTATTTTCCTCTGAAACGAGTGATAACAAAGATATAGATTAATTCTCCTCGTCCCTCCCTTAGCACGATCGTTATGCCCTGCCAATACCCCATAAATAATGGACTATTCCGTTTTGATCGCGTGGAAAGACGAAAAAGATATATAAGAGATGTTACTTGATTTCAGTGAGAAAATGAAAGAAAGAATGAAATATAGAAAGATAACAAAAACGAAAGAAATAAAGCATGAAAGATAAAAGTGTTTAATCTCCTGCCAATATCTCATAAATAACAGACTATTTCGTTTTGATCGCGAGGAAAGACGAAAAGGACATATTAGAGACGCTACTTGGTTTAAGTGAGAAAATGAAAGTAAGAAAGAAATATAAAAAGAAAACAAAATGAAAGAAAGAAAGTAAGAAACACAGAAAAGTTTAATGTCGCCTGCCAATACATCATAGTCAATGAACTATTCCGTGTTGATCGCGTGGAAATATGAAAAAAGTCATATTAAAGACGCTACTTGGTTTCATTGAGAAGAACGAAAGAGAGAAAGATAGACATGTTTACCATCTATTTCAGTGAAATGGAAAAAGTTGTCAGTTTTAAATCTTTTCCTTTTACCCTATTTACGTCTTTAAATAAGGACCAATATTCATATATAACGATTGTTATTGCAATATTTTGTTAAAGTTGTTAACCTCAAATACTTAACGATGCGATAGGGGAATTCCTAGGGATATGTTCTTGTTGTTAAACACACCATGAGCATATCCAGTCATTGATTTAAGAATTAATTTTCATAAAAAATGAAAATAAGAAAACCGTGAAGTTCTCACGGGCATTTCTAGTATAGATTAATGTCTCCACAGGAATGTATGCTATTGGATAATAATTAAAATAAAGAAAAATGGTGGCAGTGTTCTGATTGGATAAAAATGGATAAATGGCGGAAAATGAATAAGTGGTGACTTCGGTATAATTAAACTAATATAGTTAGTAATTTTTGATATAGTAATTTGCACGACAATCCCACAATACACATGTTTCGATATTTGTTTTATTTTTGTGGCAAAGTTTGCTTTGTCCGTTGTTTTTATTTTTAATAGGAAGAAAGCCGATCAAGTGTCGGTTTCTTGATGAGAACAGTTTTTGAGGACAAGTCAATATCGAAACGATAGATAATGAGTGAACAAAAGGAAAAACACACACTTTTGGTGTGATTTCGTCATGATCCATAAAATGAACATGAAGCTGTTGGGTCACCGATTCGAGAGTGTATTTGAAGTTTAAAGTTAAAAGTAGCCCTGATGTAGTCACTGTAGCCATTGCCAAAAGAACGAATTCAAATCGGATGACTCTCAAATATAATTAATAATCACAATGCATTCGATCGTGAAATAATCGTTGAGACCTTATTTTTTTCTAGTCAGAGATATTTCTGACACCATTTCGCATATATATATATATATATATATATATATATATATATATATATATATATAATAAATTAATTGATTTAAAATATGGTTTGTTTCGCTACACAGTTCTAACCATGTTTCAAAAATGGAATTCGCTTGAGGATGAAACGGATCTAATGTCTTTAATTTAATTACAAAATTAAATTCGGGGCTTTTAGCTTCCATTTTTGAAACATGGTTAGAACTGTGTAGCGAAAAAAACATATTTTAAATCAATTAATTTATTATATTAATGCTCTGTAAATTTACATCGAGCACTATTTTGTAAAAATAAAAATTTCTATAAGAACACCGGATTATATATCTTACTGTTCTTTTTTTTTTTATTTATACACACACACACACACACATATATATATATATATATATATATATATATATATATTGAGAAAGAGAGAGTGAGAGAGAGTGAGAGAGATATGTGTGCATATATATATATATATATATATATATATATATACACACGAGTGTCATTCAATAAATAAGGTGAATTTTTCGGTATAAGGACTTCTATTATAGATAGAAGCTTACTTTATTTTTATTTCTTTTTCACATGGATTTCATTTCTTTTGCAGATTAAAAAAAAGCTTTGAGGGTTTTGGCGATTAACAAAGATGGTCGACCAAGAAGCATGCTCCAGGATTGAACAGCGGTCAGTTATCAAGTTTTTGGTTGCTGAAGGGTGAAAACCAGTTGAAATTCATAGGAGAATGTCAACTGTGTATGCTGCCACATGTTTCAGCCAAAAAATGTCTACAAGTGGGCTAAATTGTTTAAAGAAGGACGGAGCAGTGTTGAGGATGAAGACAGGCCTGGGAGGCCTACAGAAGTGAGGTCTCCTGAGGTGATCGAATCAGTCAATGACCTCATTCAGTCTGACAGAAGAACTACTCTGAACTGCTGAGGCAGGTCAAGAAAGACATAAAGAACAAACGCAAGGGTCATCAGTCAGGAGTCATCTTGCATCATGACAACGCAAGGCCACACACAGCAGCCCAAACGGTGCAGACCATCAACGAGCTGGGCTGGGAACTGCTCCCTCATCCCCCTTACAGCCAAGGCCTTGCTCCTTCTAACTTTCACCTGTTTGGTCCCTTGAAAGCGTTCACGAGAGGCACCAAGTTTAAAAGTGACGATGAAGTCAAAAGTGTTGTGAGCGACTGGCTGAGACATCAGTCCAAAGATTTTTACGCTGAGGGAATACGGAAGCTTGTGCACAGATGGGAAAAGTGTGTGACAGTGCTGGGAGACTAGGTTGAAAAATTAAAAAAAAGTAAGCTTCTATCTGTATTAGAAGTCCTTATATTCGCATACGTCAGAATGATAGGATAAGAAATAAATAGGAAATATTCAAAGAATGAAATATCATACTGTGATGAAGCTTTGATAAAAGCGAAACATGATTGATTTATAAACGTTTCCTAATTTAATTCTTTATTTGCTCCTCTCCTATATATATATATATATATATATATATATATATATATATATATATATATATATATATATATTGGATTTTTGCCACACACACACACACACACACACACACACACACACACACACACACACACACACACACACACACATGTATATGTATGTGCGTGTGTATGCGGGTGTGTGTGTGTATGCATGCCCTTAATTCCTACTGGAGACTATTGGTCATTACTGAATCAATGTCATTAATGATGACGTTCGAAGCTCTCTCAAGTCTGAAAATTGGCGCATCACAATCCTTATATCGATTATTATGCACAATTTGGTTTTATGCGACGATAAACAAAACTAAATAGATATCACATTTGAGTGATGAACAATTTTTTTTAAAAAAAAGGAAAAAATACATCATGAATCTAAAAACTCCGACGTCCTCAGTGAAATCGCATTCTTTTCAATTCAAATCAACCTCCCCTTAATTGAGGAGACCCACGTTATATGGCCGTGTGGTTGTCGTCATTCTAACCTACAATTCTCACCGACATTCTTCAGCGTGCCCGAACAACCAGCAAAACAAAACAAACTAAAAGAAAAATTCAAATAATAAAATAACTCACGACTATAAACATTGTGTAAACGACCCAGACTAGTGTTACTCGTCGCTCATAACGACCCGGGGCCATGGGAGGAATTCTTTGAGTGAATAACGTCTGTATTGAATGTTTGTCCACTCCTAGTCCCTAGAGATGTCAACGGAGACCAAATGCAAACAATCGGCTCTGTATATCCACTTGATAGTCGCCTACGATTGATAAATAGTTCATTGACGATTTACGGTAAAGTGCTTTTCAGTTTTAGGTTTAGCGTTCCTGTTTTGTCTTTAACTAACATTTTTTTTTTATTTCTTTCTTACACTCAACCCATCTTATTCTTTTCTCTGTCTATCTCTTTTTCTCTAGCCTCTAGTCGCTTGCTTTAGTGATTTGATTTTCGAACATATATATATATATATATATATATATATATATATATATATATATATATATATATATATATGTTACAGGTTGAAGGTGAAGGCAAGGTGGAGATAGGGAGGCACGGTGGAATAATGGATAGCGGCTCGAATTTGAGAAATCGGAGAGCCGAGTTCGAATTCCCGTTGAATCAATTACATTACGTGCTAATATCCTTGGGAAAGGTATGATTCCACTTTTCATCCCAGCTATGGGTAAATAGCAGGACGGACGGGGTTCTATAGACTTGGATGGCAACTTGTCTTTTGCAGAAAGAAATGGCAACGTACCGCGGGAAAAAAAAATCTGCCTCGTCAGATACATGATCGCCTAACCGCGCATGGCACATAACTGACTGACTGATATCAATCTAACACGTTTCCCTTTTCTATCAAAGCTTCATCTTGAGAATGAGATAATAATAATGACATACTCAAACTACTTCGAATTGAAAGGTTACGAAGGAGACTTTTATCAGTACTGGAAAGAGCGATAACGGCTACTGGATTTAAGAAACCTACTGTGTTAATACTCTTGGGAAAGGTGTGAATCCGCTTCTTCTCCTCCCAGCTATGGGTAAATAGCAGAAGAGACCGAGTTCTGTAGCCTTGGATGGCAACTGATCTACCGCAGAAAGAAATGTTAACCTACTGCGGGGAATATATCTGCCTCATCAGTCATATATCGAAAGACACATGATCGCTAAAACATGCATCACGCATAGCACATAGCTGACTGATATTACGGAAAATCCAACTAATATTTCAAGCACAAAGGACAACACATTTTCGAAAATGATATGCTAGTGATTATATGATTCTGTAATTTTCACTTGGAAAAATTTTCTCCGGATTTTTATAACTTTGCTCAATGACATATATCCTTGTGTCTACCCTTTAACAATAAAAAAAAGAAGAACAAATAAGGTTGAAATATAATGACGAAAATAGCCGTTTCTCTACAGAAAGTATTCAGCATTCATATATCGATGATTTAACATTACTGTTAGCTGAGGTTTATAAAATTTCTCTATTAAAAGTATGTGGGTATTCAGAGCGCAATTATCTCCGATGTGACGGCCAGCGAGTGACGCCAGCTCGTTGAGTAACGAACAACAGTTTGCTGAATAAGCCACGAGGAAGCAAGACATAATATTACGCGGCGGTAAGAATCAGTCAGTTATGTGCCATGCGTGATACACGCTTAGGCGATCATGTTTCTTTCGATACATGACTGACGAGGCAGATTTTTTTTTCCGACAGTGGATTGTCACTTCCCAAGGGTATTAGCTCGTAAGTGAATGTAACGGATTAGACTGTAATTCGAACTTTGCTCTCCGATTCCTCAATCTGAGCAGCTAGAGACCATGAATTCAAAAGAAAGAACATAAAATACACTACAGATCTGGTCTGTGACACTCCGGGAAATATTACAAGTAAACCACTCTCAAACCACCTTTCAAACTGCTTGTTTTATCCATACCTGCTATAATTTCTCTCTGTGGGGCAAAAGGTATAAAGATATTTGTATATCATTTCTTGTAAGCTATAGCTAAATATAACATCTCTTTGAGTCTAATGCATATTTGACATTCATAACTTTCGGCTATTCTGGTCATTCCTTCCGTTGTGTTACGATTTTGGTATATGCCAGTGTTGGCCAGATATGCTTAATGTAAGAACCACATACGATAAAGTTTAGATGTTTTAGAGCAGCAAGGCATGAACAAAATTTACACATAAGTTTCTGTTATATACATATTTTGTTACAAAATGTTATATAAACATTAAAAAATGCATTTATGGAATAATATTTATTCGTGTATGCAGATTTTTAAACTGTTTGCTAAACAGTTAATATTAAACTTGTTTTGATCCAATAGTGGTCTCAATTTTTTTTCTTATTTGCATTTTATATTAACTGCTATGTAAAAAGGAGCCAAAATATTTCCACGAGCAGCATATTAAAGGTCAAAGTGCCGTATGTGGCTAGCAAGCCATGGTTTGGCCAACCTTGATATATGCGATAACAAAAACTGATGGCGCATTGGGATATAGAGACAGATGTCTTCCAAAATGTACGCAAAGTATTAGGTTGGGGCAAAAATAATGACCTAATAATGTCGTTTTTTGACGTATTTTGTAAGGTCAAAAAACGACATTATTACGTCATTATTTTTGCACCAACCTAATATTAAAAAACAGAAAATGTTAATATATACACTATTTATATTCGGACAATTGTGCTCATCTTTGTTGTTGCTATCAGAACGTTTTCGGTCGCTGTGTCAGACGAACATCCTCAGGTGTATATCGGCCTGTGTAACCTAAAGGGAACTCTGAACTAAACTCATTATTTAACATACAGGGTAGACTGTTATCGATCCTCTGTCCATGTCTTATAGGGATATCACTAAGTTCTTCTTTCTGAAGGTGATATCCCGAGATATAAGCATTGGAGTGACAACAATCTACTCCCATAAATTGAATAACTGGTTCAGTTCAGAATTATCTGTAGGTTATCCAGAGCGGTATACATCCGAGGAAGGCTGGGCAGGACAATGCCCGACAAGTTGTAATACCAACAACAAAGATAAGGACAATAGTTCGAATATAAATAATGTAAATATGAATAAAACTAGTAATAAAATAACAGTAATAATGATGAATGTATTGGCCAAGATGGTTGAGATAAAAAGCAATAAGAAGAAGAAAGAATAAAACTAGTAATAAAATAATACTAATAATGTCGAGAGGATCGAGTCAGAATTCAGAGCTAAAAACAAACAATAATAATATGGAATAAAACTAATAGGCAAAAGGACGAGCCCAAAGAGTAAATTCAAAATTGGAGATGCCAAAATCAAACGTGTACGGAAATTTACATACATAGAAAGTGATTTAACAGATGAAGGAAGTGTAACACTGAAATCCGAAGACGTACTGGGATAGCCAAGGAAGCATTTCAAAAGCTAAATATTGTACTAAGAAATAGAAAACAAATCACTATTATTACAAAGAAAAAAGAGTGTTGAACTACTACGTGATATCTGTTCTCCTATATGCTAGTGTGTAACGGACAATCTCAAAGATGAAAAAGAGACTTGAAGCAAAAGAAATTTGATTCTGCAGAAGGATGCTGAGAATGTCATGGACAGAACATGTGAGCAACCACGAAGTTTTGGAGAAAATAGAAACAAAATGTAACTAATATTTATCATCAGGGAGAAAGAGTTAAGGTTTCTGGGAACATCACGCGGAAGGAGGGTTTGGAAAATCTAATGGTCACAGGACAGATAGAGGGCAAAACGGACAGAGGGAAGCAACACATATCATACTTTGTGAGATTAATTAAATGGATAGCGAAACAGGGCTTAGGAGAAATAAAAGAAATATAAATTTATTAAGATCTACAAGGGATACGGAATTGTGGAGAGACATGATGCCTACGTCCTAAGAAGATACGGCACATAAAATTAATAAAAAAATATAAACCCCGATCTTGCCAATCAAAATCTTCCTTTGAAACTTAATTCTAAAGTAACATCATATTGAATGTGGCAATTATAGTGATATTTAATAAGTATACTATCAAATGATACATAACCAAACGTAAATGTCGGCTCAGTCTAGAACGAACTCATTTCCGTAATGTTAGTATTTGTGATTTCGAAATTAGTAATGTTAGTATTTGTAATTTCGAAACTAATGAACATGCTGAGTTTAAGTCTGGCACGTTGAGCAACTAATTCGCTAGTGAGCAATTATCATTAATAATAATAATAATTGCTCGCAAGCGAATTAGTAAATTTAGTATTTATACTATTTTTCGTCTTTAGAGTCATATTCACGAGGTTTTCGCCGTTGTACACTCTAGCATTCTTCAGGCGCTAATAGTTGGTATTTGTAACCGAACACTTTATTTATTAGTCCACGGGGTAGATTGATCTGATTCCACGTGCCATGCCACTGATCATCTCAGTTTCAATTAATTCCCTTTGGCAATTCAACTCTCTGAGTCTACGTATTGAACTCGCAATTCTTTGTGTCAAATCACTTTTAGATCGCTCGACCAACGCTTTTGCCCACTGAGCCATGTGGGGGCGCCAAGTGAATTGAATTACCATGGCGAATTAACTGAAACACTTATCTACATAATACACGGGAGCGTGTTAATCAGAGGGTGCCGCAATTTTTTCCAATATGTAAAAAAATTGTTCGTGCCTTGTTTTTATTTTAGAGAATAGGGTATAGGAATATCATTAAAATGGACAAAAAGTACGAAATTTATAAAGAGTGTTGTCGTAGAAATATTCCAGTAGATTTTCCTCAGATTAATAAATTTCTACCAATAGTCTGTTAGGCACCAGAGAATATTTTTTGTCTTGTCTCAGTAAAAGTCCAATTGAATAAAAGTATCGATATCTCAAAAGCGGTTGTTACTCTAGTTTTCATTTCCCTTTTTTTCTTTCTGTTAAGCAATAGAGCAAATTAAGCTAAGCTTAATAACTAAGACTCCTGTCACAGAGTTTAAGTCTGGCACGTTAATCCCGTAAACCATAACTCGTGTTGTGAAGATAATCCTTACTGAATGTTCAGCTATCGTTTACTGAGAAGATATGAATAAATTGTGCAGGACTGATCAAATTGTGAACTATCTAAATAAATAAATAAATATACGATTTCTGTTTAATAAAAAAAATAATTTTTTAAGCATATCACCCCAGCAAGGCAGTCGAATCACTAAGACACGAGGGGTTAGTGAGTGCCAAAGAATAAGAAAAAAGAGAAACATTATTTAGGAGCGAGAAGGATAGAAGAGTAATCAAGAAGACAATAGATAACAATTAACATTGCATATAAATTTTTGAAAATCAATGTTGCCTGAGAGCATGGAGCCAGAAAAAGAGTTCCACAAGCGAGAAACGCTAAAAAAGAAACGTTAGCATAGAACTTACGGTCACAGTTAGCCGATTCACCTATGAAAGGTTGAGAACTTGAAGCCAATATCGAAATGCGATTAAATTTAAATTAAAGTCTCGCGACCATAGCGAAGAGCTTATCCCAACAGTTTCCAAGAACGATTTTATAGAACCGTCCTGGGTAGGATGATAAACTAAATCCGCCTACTGGGTAAGACGATAAACTACGTCCAACAACACGGCCTCTGATCAAGAGGTATTGAGGTGCGTGGAACCACCTCTTAATTGCTGGTGTTCTCAGGTCGACCCTAATCCGGGGTGATAACACCTGTCAGGGCCCCAGCTATGAGCAAATAGTTAACCCTAAAAAACACTATGAAAGTGTAAAAATAGGTTTTAATACCAGAAATATTTTGTAAAAAATTATTACCAGCAATACATTTTTGAAAGAAAAATATTATCAGCAATAAATTTTTGGAAAAAAAAATATTACCAGCAATACATTTTTGGGGAAGATAAAAAGATATTACCAGAAATTGATTTTTTTTAATAAAAAATATTCCCAGAAATACATTTTTGAAAGAAATATATTACCAGCAATAGAACTTTTGTCTGCATTAAATACTCCATTGAGGTTGATATGTCCTAAAACAAAGCAAACGAAACCAAATCCAACCAGACGATTTTATAGAAAGGGCAAAATGAAGCTACATTACAGAAGTGGTAAAGTGACTGGAACCGAGACGCCAGGTCAGGACCAATAATATTGCTGACCAAATTGTCTATCATGACACAGTGAACTAACTTTATTAGCAGCAGACCTAGCAATTGTTTCAGTATAATCATTCGACTTCATGTCAGCTGAGAATGTAAGCTTGCAAAGGCACAGCGAGTCACTATTATAGATGCTAGTATCGGCTGTGCCGATGGGAATCAGGAATGGGTCTTTCAATACATCTGACTTAGTTGAAAAGAATGATTAACAAAATAGAGATTAATTAAGTAACGAAGAATGCATTGTAACAGTATCATTATAGATACGTTACTGAAATATGCCTTAAAAAAAATGAGAGTATTCGTGAGAATCAAGAAGTCTTAACTGTTATCTAATATCTAATCTATTATAAGGCGGAAATGATATTTTTTTTACAATGGGGTTCACCCTGTACAAGGCCCAGGAGGCATAGGGGGTAGAGGTTTATGTCAAGGGGTAGTTTATATGGGAAGGAGGGAAGATAACAGTTGACTCTAGACTTGAAGATGTTAAGATTGTAGGGTAGTGATTTGCGGGAAGAATCTGTCTGAGTGAAACATAGTCCTCGCTGATTGAATACGGGGGATGGCTTGCTACTATATAAGTAACATGGCGGGAAAGTCAGACCTGGCGGAAGCAGGAAATGTACTTCATCCGGGCACTTTCCATGGCAGTAGCGATAGAGCAGTGAGATACTCGTCATATTTCCTGTGAGAGAGAGGTTTCAGGGTGGAAAATAATCCTTCTTTAACAAGGACTCGAAAACATTTTTGAGCTCTATCAAGATTAGGAAGTGATGTCTAGGCAGCTCCCGGCTAAATATGGCAATATTACTCAATTTCCGGCCTGTTCTGGCTCATAATGGTAAAGAATAGCATAAGGAGTAAGGTACTTACTAGAGCGATACAGGTAGCTGATCATTTTACATGCATCTTTAGTGTATAGATTATATAGGAATTCCACTTGACATCTGGTGTGAGTGTAAAGCCTAATATTTTCCCATGGCGCGGTGCCATCTTGAAGGTCTAGCCAGGCAGACATGATCATCTCCAGCACTCCAACGATATGCAATAAATGTTTTCAGAACAACACTTTTCAGAGACCACAAACTGTACTTTTCAGGGCAATGTGTTTCACCGGTTCTTTACAGATCAGAAAGAAGCGAGGAAAGATGAGAATCCCATGGACGGAACATATGAGAAATGAGGAATTTTGAAGAACAATAGGAAACAGAAGGAAATCACTACTAAAAATGGTAATGTTGTGTTCATAATACAATGATTACATGAAAGAAAATCGAATTTGGATAAGTTAAAAATTAAGAAATAATTTAGACTTTATAGATCGGAAAAGTACTGGTCTTTTCGGAACTAATGAACATGCTGTTAAGAATTCAATATATTACTAAGTAATAAATGCCAGAATTGAAGATGAAAAGGCAAAACATACGGGAAGGAAACTGAAAGAAACAGGTATGAACACCACCCAGACCCGGTTACGGAGATAGGACCTGTTACAATTCTATGGGACTACACAATACACACTGGCAGAACAATCAAGGCCAACCGGCCAGATATTGTTATTAAAGACCACAAACAAAAACGGTGCCTCCTTATTGATATGGCAGTACCTGCTGACTGCAATGTATCTTTAAAGATATTCAAAAAGTTATCAAAGTACAAGGACCTTGAAATAGAAATCTCGAAAATGTGGCATATGGGAACATCAAAAATCCCTGTTGTAGTTGGAGCCCTAGGACTGGTTGGAAAAGATTGCAGTAGATTAATTGAAGGGATTCCTGGAAGTCCATGCCTCAAGGAGATACAAAAAATTGTTCTGACAAGTACAGCCCACACCTTACGAAGGGCTTTATCTATGTAATTTAATTTTAATTTTTATTTTTTTTTCTTGTCAGTGGAAAGTGTCATGACGCCATTTCTAACCTTAGGTCCCTGGGCGGGACCCGGAAAGAAATGTGTAAACGCCAGAAATCAAAGAAAATAATAATAATAATAATAATAATAATAATAATAATATTTTTAGAGACCGCAAACAAAAAAAAGTGCCTCTTTATTGATATGGCAGTCTCTGCAGACTGCAGTGTATTTTTGACGATCTTCAAAAAGCTATGAAAATACAAGGACCTTGAAATCGAAATCTCAAAAATGTGGCACATGGGAACATTAACAATCCCTGTTGTAGTTGGATTCCCCGGATTGGTTGGAAGATTTTCCAGTAGACTAAGTGAAGGGATTCCTGAAAATTTAGCCAGAGAGGAAGCGTTTGGTTAGCAATGTAATTCGAACTTGCTAACCATACGCTTCCTCTGTAGTTAAATGTTATAGCACGCCAGGCTATATGACGGTTCCGTGTAGGATAGAGATTTCTATAAAATTTCTCGGGCATTCAGGCCGGTAAATGTTGTTTGTTATAAACAAAGTATGTACTTAAATATTTGTGTCTATATAAATAACCTATAACAATAAAACATATTAAAACTTTTTTATAGCAAAATGACAATGCATTTTAGAATAAAATTGAAGATATGACATAACATTGTCAAAAGAATAAAATTAAATTATGATTAAAACAAACAAATATTTCCTGTGATTAATCACATTTCCTTTGAGAAATAAATAAATATAATTTAATCGTGTAATAATGACATTCCCTTGAATTGATTATGAAGTTTGAATTTTCATGTTTAGATTTCGGCATTAAATAACCCATAGAGATGTTGATAGGCCGAAATAAACAAAAAAAAAAACAATCAACCAATCAACTTATTAAATGAGATATCATGATGCGTATATTGAGCGTTCATATATTATCGTTTTCAAATTCAAGACGGGTTCGCCATGAATGTATCCATTTCATCTGCTCCCATCTATGGGTTAAATAACTATACAGACTTGGCCTTATAGACTTGACCGCCAACCAGTGTACCTCAAAAAAATGCTAACCTACTGCGGGAATATCATCTGCCTAGTCAATTATGAATCGAAAGAGACATGGTCGCCTAAGCGTGAGTCACCTATAGCAGTTAACTGACTGATTGTTCTCTCACCTGTTGCTCTCTCTTTCCATCACTTTTTCTCCTCCCCCCTTTAATAATAATGTTTAGGACAAGAAAGGAAATATTATGCGTATACACGATCGAAATATAGAGTTATAAATGAAGGAAAGTATTTTAAATAATGTCCGTTCTTTTCCGGCTTTTCCGCCTTCTGCCCGATAACAACCGCCCATTTCCGAACCCCTTCTGTTATTAACTTTTCCGAAATTTCATTTATATTTTTAATTTTCTTTCCTTCCAGCATTCCAGCCATTACCTATCATCACATGACCGCGCTAGCAATTTTCCATCATCAAGTCACCATACGGTTTACATGTGATGTACCCCTGAACACCGCTAAGGGCTACCTTGTGCCCTTCAGATCAAAGATTTGTGGCGACCCTTGATACATAAAAATAAAGGTTGAGAGGTTGATTGCTTTCCGTGTAGCATGGTAGAACAATCGTGGGAACGTTACGCTTCGTTGACTAGAAGCTTGGTCAGTTGTTGAGGACACAAAGGCAAGTTAGAGAATATAAGTAGATAGATAAATGTTTACAGTACAAATTAGGCCTGGTACAAGGCTTCAAAAGCATTATATATATATATATATATATATATATATATATATATATATATATATATATATATATACCACGTATATATATATAAAATAATATATATAAAAAATTGCATATATATATGTATATATATATTTATATTTATATATACATACACATTTATATATATATATATATATATATATATATATATATATATAGACATACATTTGTGTGTGTGTGTGAGAGAGAGTGGGTGTGTTTATAATACAAATAAGATTTGGCACAAGGCGAACGGTACTATACACACGCACAGACACACACAATCACACACATATATATAAATTTCATACGTATATATATATATATATATATATATATATATATATAATATATATATCGACCTCGGTTGATTATTCTGGTCACCATGAATTACTATATATTAGTCTAATCCCAAAATTTCTTCTATATATATATATATATATATATATATATATATATATATATATATATATATATATATATATATATATATATATATATATATATATAAACATTGACCCTGCAAGAAACTCATAGTATTTGTCAGTCGTGTGTACACCGCATTATTATTATAATGTAATATCAAGACTCAGTCATTTTAGATTTGAATATTTTTTCTCGTCTGCCTTTTGAATTTTTTTTTTATGTCGGGTGTTACTTACTTCTTTATTCTAATATATATATATAATACAACACAACAATTCTGTGATTGCGTACGTGGTTTTGTGTTGCGTCAGTCCGGCGCATAATGATTTAATTCAATCTAACTTAAGTGAATAATATTTAAAAATACGACTTGTTTATACAGTAAGTATTTTTAGTTCTAACTTTCCTCTTAAAGAAAATTTTTTATTAAAATATATTTTTGATAAATACAGACTAAGAGAAATCCTGCGTTTCTATTTCCTCCATTTGTTTGTAGAGTAATTATTTATATTTTAGCTTTCTATAAATAAGCAATATTTTAGATATTTTTAATATATTTTTGGGATATTTAAAAAAAATATTATAATTATTAGTTTTTCCTATAAGTTCTATTCCTATTCAATGCTATAAACAATCCATAAAACGTCAAACATGAATTTCAAAACCAGTGCCAATGATGACTCCGACGTATCACGGGTAGTATATATATATATATATATATATATATATATATATATATATATATATATATATATAACGTCAACATCGTTCGGCGACAGTCTTTTTCCTGCATGAGCTCAATCTTTTAGGCCAATGTCTGTGATTACATTCAAGCATACAACACCGCTCGCCTATGACCTCCATGTTCATTTTTTACAATTGCATACGCTCTATCCCATGATATTGAGCATATTTTACACAAAAAATACACATACACACACATACATACATATATATATATATATATATATATATATATATATATATATATATATATATATAGCATACATATAATATATATATATATATATATATATATATATATATATATATATATATGCTCCTGAAAAATTTATTTTGGTTGAGCTCTCTGGGCAGGAAGTGTGGGTTTTTACACAGTGAATATTACGGCTAATAATACAAGACCCTTCGGTAAAGCGAATTGAGTTCTCTCAGTCACTGTGTGTTTATCTAAAAATGAATACGCTGACATTCACATTTATTCCTGCCCTGCGCCAACAGCTTAGAGGTTGAATCTCCAACTGACATCAATTCGGACAGGTTTCGATCCAAGCTTGAGGCAACCGGACGTCTAGCCCCACTGATTGAGCAGTGATACAGCGAAACAGTCTGTATGTAGATGACTATATATATATATATATATAACGATAAAATAGTATATAATTTTTAGTATATAGCATTAATATTATTATATAAAACGTTTGAGTAACTTTTAAATATCTTTTCTTTTCTTTTTTTTTTTTTGTTTTACCCGACTTCGATGTATCTTGGTAAAAGTTTATTTTTCGGGGTGTTCTATTTTGTAATGATATTTCTAAGTTTTTTCAATTCATTTTGCGTCTTTTTTCAATCCTTTTTTTTTAATTCTTGAGACGTTAAACGGAGTAAAAAACGGATTGAAAAAGACGCGCTACAAATTTCAAAAAAGTTGGGAATATCATTTACAACCAGAGTCCCCTGAAGAACAGGCATTTACCAAAAAAATTCGAAGCTGGAGAAAACAACAAAAAATTAATATTGAAAAGTTAAGTAAGTGTTTTATATAATATTTATATATATATATATATATATATATATATATATATATATATATATATATATATATATATATATGTGCATATTGCGAGGATACGTACGAAAGATGACGGTTGACTCCTGACTTGAAATTTTGAAGTATGTCGCGATTTTTTGATTCCATTCCAAAATGCAAGAGTTCTGGGACAGAATCTGTCTGAATGGAATATTTTTAACCAATGCCATACGAAGGGGATATGGATGCGACGATTCTTTGTATGTTTCATTGCGAATCTTATGTATGAATTTCTGAATTGGTGGAACAATGAATCTGCTTGTAGCAATAGAGTAGCAAGCGGCTCTCGAATTTCGTATGTGGGAATGGAACTTTTCATTGTGAAATAATTAATAACCCACAAGGCCATATAAGCACCTTTTAGCTTTGTCATGTCTAGTGAGTGTCTAGCTTTTAAACCTAATATGGCAGCAACACCCCATTTTTTGTTCTGATGTAAAGATAGAGTGTGACAGGTCTCAGAAATAACTTGTGGAAATATAAATAAATGGTGACTATCATTTTTCGAGCAAACCCGTCGACGTGCGTGGTAAGCTAATCCCTCATGAAGACACGAGATCAAGTCCATTTATGTCTCTATAAGACACTTAATTATTTAAACTAGAGTTTTGTTGAGCAACTATTACTAACAGTTTCTAATGCGATCAGTAGATGAATAAGTTAAGTACGCGCGAACCTTCGTTCATTCGTTAAAATATTCAAGATGATCTTCGGACTCTCTAACCTTCTAACTTTCTGTCCTGATGTAACAATATGCCGCACACGTTTCACGTACCATTTCATTTTCAAGTTTTTCTTTTTCACTGCTCTTTGGACAGTCATAGGCGAAATTTCCCTCTCACATGCCAAACATCTTATGGATTGAGTTGGATCTTTTCTAATTTATTTATTTAACTCTAAGTTGAAATGATCATCCCGCTTATTGTTGTGACCTTATAATCCAGTTTTGGACCCTAGTGTTCCCTCTTTTTAAAATTATTCACCCATCTCTTAATGGTTATTAAATCGAATTTGAAGATGGAAGCCAAACCACTTACAACCACTGACATCTTCCGTTCCGGGCAGTTTCTTCTACCCATTTTCACCCCAAAAGCTTGGGCCTACACGTGATAGGATTTTCAGACACTTCCCAACTTACTGCACGCTATTATTGCCTCCGCAGATTTCTTCAATAAATCACCCTTTTAACAAATCGAACAAAGGGAGATTCGAACCAGGTCTTCTTATCAATACTTATGCAAATGCTTATCAACAGAATGACAAATATACCAGGAGCAACAACAAAATTGTCCAAATCGTTTAAAAGTAAAATTGTCTAATTGTTAGATTAAGCTCTAAAACTATGTATCTTAGAAATGATTAAAGATATATTACTGGAATTCTCAGAGATTATATCGATACTGGACTCAACTTTGAGCAATAAGAATGTATAATTACTCTCCAATCTTAATAGAAGAATCGATCATAAACAAAAATATGTTCTTTATTAATCATAGGTGAGGATCGGAAGCTCATGAAAGATTGAAATGAAGTTCAAATATATATATATATATCCTTCCAGGATCATTTTCCACCTTATTCAAGATGATATTCGGCCTCTCTAACTTTCTGTCCTATTGCAACAATGTGCCGCACACGTTTCACGTACGATTTAATTTTCAAGTTTTTTTTGTTTTTGTTTTTTTTTCACTGCTCTTTGGACAGTCATAAGTGAAACTTCCCTCTCACATGCCAAACACCCTAAGATTGTGTTGGATCTTTTCTAATTGATTTATTTAGTACTAAGTTGAAATGATGATCCCTCTTCTTGTTGTTATTCACCGTTACTTAATGGTTATTACATGGACTTCGAAGATGGAAGCCAAATTATGAATGTACGTGCCATTACTGAAGGCCTTAACGATTTATTTTCCTCTCACCCTGGCTCAGTTGAGAAGACAGTGGGGCTGACACAAAACGATTTAACCTGTTCTCTTACTAGCTGAATACCTGGAAGGGTTTTTCATTGACAAACGGTATCAAGATGAAGAAACGTCTTACTTGAAAACGTGGAAAAAGAAACTCAGATTAATGGGGTTTTATTTAGATTTAAACACCCGATATATTTAGCAAGCTGTTTTCTGAAATAATAAACGTGATGGGGTTTTATCATCAAAGCTTCAAGAATTTAAGCTGCTAGTCATGTCAGGCGGACAACAGAAGGGGCACATATGTGAGCACGCGTGTGTGTATGCGTGTGCATGCGTGCGAGCGTGAGTGTCTGCGTACCACCCCTCGTACCTGTAACGGCATTCACCCGAGGTGGGTTGAGCCGGCTCCAATATTGGAGTTTCATGGGAATTTGGAATTCACAAGCGGTCCCCAACCATTCACACTTTTTGAAGGGCCGATTACAGAGACCTCGTGCACAACGTGCCACAAGGACCCCAAACGACCCTTCGCAGGTTTTGAATTCAGAGTTTTCCTTCTCCTAGACCAGTTGCCATTAAAGGCTATAGAACCCAGTCTGTTCTGCTATTTACCCATAGGTGTAAGTGAATGTAATGGATTCGACTGGAATTCGAACTCGTCTCTCCGATTCCTCAATCCAAACCGCTATCCGTTACTCCACCGTGCCTCCTCCGTGAGTGTCTGCGTGTGTGTGAATAAAATTTCTCCATTGATAATGATGAAATGTCTAATTCCATGCAATATCACTTTACTCAACTTAAAGTATCCCTTCTCGAAAACCTTACGTTACTTCCATTTTCGCTGTACGCTTCAAATTTATCTTAGAATATCACCAGGAAAACTTCCAAAATCCTCTAAGGTAGATTTACGTCCACCATATCTCATTATCTTTCAGTATCTGTCTACATTTCTGAGATGAGGTATTATGTACATATTTACATTATTTGGACTATTGTCCTCATCTGTGTCGCCATATTTATTACAACGTTTCGGTCGTTGTACGCTCCGGCCTTCTTCAAAGATACCTGACACAGTGGGTAAAGGCGTTGGTTAAGATCCAGTGACAGGACTCAAAGAGTGTGAGTTCAATACCCGGTTAAGACAGTGGAGAACTTTCAGAGGGAAAGTAACAGGAGATAACTAATAACTGACATCCATTAAACATGGCACGTGGAACTAGAACAATACACCAGTTTGCGAAATAAAGGGTTCAGTTCAACGTTCCACCCAACTGAAGAAGGCCGGAACGTACAACGGCCGAAACGTTATAATAAATATGACGACAAAGATGAGGACAATAGTCCGAATAATGTAAACATTGCTCACTATCTTTCCTCTTGAGAGGGATATAATACCATTGTATGTTCCAGCCTAAGTGATATCCGACAGCATGTTATAGAAATTCTTAAAATGAAATAATAACACATTATGTACATACAAATATAAGATATTCTAGATATGATATCTCCAGTTAATTTGGAACAGAGAATTATATATATATATATATATATATATATATATATATATATAGTCTTAAAATGTGCTATATCAGAGATAGAGCGTGTAATTAAAAAGTGAACATAGAAATCAACACTTAGAGGCGACAGTCTGTTTCATGTTAGATGCAATCGTCAGGCCAAGATTGCATATAGCATGAAACAGACTGTCGCCTCTAAGTGTTGGCTTTATGTTCACTTTTTATATATATATATATATATATATATATATATATATAGGAGAGAGAGAGAGAGAGAGAGAGAAAGAGAGAGATAGGCAGGCTGGAAAAATAAAATCAGTATTAAAATATGCTTAAAAGTGATAATCAGGCGCCGACATGGGAAGAAAATTCGAGCTGTTTCCCTTCGGCACGCCATCCAATAAATGATATTCGAGACACTAGATCTCTGTACGGAATATCAAAATACAAAGGCGTTACATTTGTCGCATTTCAACAACAAGAGAGAGATATAAAACTGCTTGTGGATATTACCGGAAGTAATAAGTGGAAACGATTTTTTTTTATTGCCAAGGCTAGTGTACGTTACAACTACACCTGAGAAAAAAAAAGTATGGTTGAACTTAGAATACAATGAATCAAAGAAAACAGTATAATAAAATAAAGCATAAAAAGTCATACGAACAATTATGCATATATTAAATTTATTCTACGAGCAGTATTGAACATAGTGTCTAATATCTGAGAATTTTCCCTTCCAAAAACAATATACTGACTTAGTGCTAGAAAGTGTTAAACACAATATCTTTTGTTTATTTATTTACTGCCAGATATATTTAATATCAAAAATGTGTAAGGATTTGCGTGGCTGTGATATATTAGTTGAAGTAAAAAGGGAAAATCATACAAAACGCTTAGTTAGTCGGTTCGATGTTTTTGTTTAACGGCATATCATCTTTTATGGGCTATTTAATGCTGAAATCTCAATATTTTGTACGCAGTTTTATGACTTCAACTACAGATATTTTGTACATAATTTTATACTTTCAAGGTGACCGTATGAATTTTAAATATATAGTTTGTAGATGATAAAATGTATTATTGGTATATATTTTTAAAATTTCTTACTTCTCCTAAAAATTGTCCCACCACCCTTTTTGCTCAGGATCGCTGGGTAGGTTACGCGTTGTTTTCTTGCCTTCAGTATGTTTTGGGGATATCACATTTTCCAAACCCTCTTTCCACATTATGTTCCCTAGAAATTTCAACTGTTTATTGCTAGTGTTATGATTAACTGTCTTTTTTGTCTGCAAATCCTCAGTAACATTGCTCACATTTTCAGTCCATGATACTTTCATCATCCTTTTGAAAACAGCATTTATGCTACCTCCAGTTTATTGTTCATCTATGGGGGTTTCACTACTATATACAAGGACTGATATTGAATAACAGTACAATAATCTTCTTTTTTATTTTGTATCTAACGAAACATTTCTGTATTTTAATACTCTGCTTAGCTTTTGAAAGACATCTTTCGCTATCTCAATGAGCTTTCAAATTCCAGTGTCGCACATTCTGTCCTCTGTTAAAATTGTCGTACTTCTCTGAATTTTAAAAAAAAATTTGGTGTTAATTTTATCACAAAATATATTTTTATACTATTCTTAGTGACGTTCTGTCAGTCATTTTACCATAAAAATATATTGTCGGTCATTTTACAAAAAAAGAAAATATTGGTAATGATTTTTTTTATAAGAATGTATTGCTGATATTTTCTTAATATAATGGTTGATATATATATATATATATATATATATATATATATATATATATATATATATATATATATATATATATGAAGTATTGCTGGTATTTTTTACTATTAAGAAAGGTTTTATTTTTGTTTAGGGATTCACTATTTTCCCATAGCAGGGACCCGAATACGTGCTACCATTCTGGAACAACACCAATTAAAGCCCCAATCTCCCGATCACAGGCCTTGTTGCTGGATTTAGTTTCTCGTCAAAGCCAGAAATAACAAAGCGTTAAAGAATTACTTGAGATTATTTTCTCACATCCGATGTAAACATAAAAATAAATAAATTTCAACTAGTAATTTAAAACAATCAAAAGAGTAGCTTATTTTAAATAAAAAAAATCTCTGTACTTGTGAGCCTATTGGGTACAACGACTAAAGACGCCAAAGGAAAATTTATCACATGTTCCGTTGTCTGTTACAACAATTTCCAATTTCTTAAATTTCTATGGTTGCTTTAATTTGACATCTTTAATGCGTAGCTCGCATATTGCTTTCTACCGAAATATTGACAGTAATATAAGGTGTTTCATTAAGACGGATGAAAGTCAGCAGTTAATAAATCAGTGTTATTTGTGAAAATGTATTTATTTCTCTATTGGATCATGTTATCTAAGTCATGGCAAATATGTATGAAAAATAATATCGCCCAAATGTCCACCAAGGCTTCGGCCGTACACCTCCACTCGATGGTCAAAATTTTTGATGACTTCTCTGTATAGATGCTCCTCGATCTCACCAATATGCCTTATTATCTCATCCTTCAGCTGTTGAATTGTTGTTGGCTTGTTGGCATAGACCTTACTTTTGAGATGACCCCAAAGGAAGAAATCTTAAGTTGTCAAGTCACACGATCGTGGTGGCCAATTGACTTTGCTGTTTCGAGAGATGATGCGAACTGGGTACTTCTCATTGCATTTCTGTTTGAACATCCAGTTTCGTAATAGGCTTCGATAACTTCAACACGTTGTTTGATTGTTAATCTTTCCATGGTTGAAATTGCCAAAGACTTTGTTGTTAACTTTGTAAGAAAATTTGTTAACTCTGTATGAAAAAGAAAAAACAATCATTAGACGCTTAAAATTAATTTACATTTAAACTCGGTCTAATTTATTGGAACACCCTTTATATTCTGTATTATTACAACTAATAGTTTATCCTTTTTTTTAACTTTATTTTACTAAATAGACGTACCTTTCTTTATGTGTCTGTTATCAACATAGTTAAAGAAGAGCGGAGAAAAGCTATAATGAGTAGAGGCTAAGTAGATATGGTGCCTCAATAAATTTGAGAAGACATCATGAAAATCACACCAGTTTTTACAAGAACTCTTATTCCTTGCTGAAAACACAGAATGCATTCACTATGAAAATTTAATTGCATTTGTTACATACATATCAATAATTTGCGGTGTTATGTTGTTTGGTACATATTCAGTCATGGATTTTTGTCACCATAATTATGTTTAAAAATTGTATTGTTTTCATTGTTATCACAAGTTGCATAACGTATACAGCACGCCATCATTGATTTGTGTATATGTACAATGCTTCCACAATGACACAAATATTAGTGGTTATTGCGCTGATGTAAACACTTGAATATATCTGGGATGGAAAGTCTGATTTCAAATCTTATTTGGAATGGTTCCAAGGTATGATATCGTAAACGCTGTTTATCATTTCTCCAATTTTATTCTTTTCTTCCAAAAGACCATATTTGTTCAATATCATAGTATTGGATTATATCAAAATTCATTTTTTTTATAGATCAAAAGTCATCGTTTGCATCTTTTTCGTTTTACATAGGATATATATATATATATATATATATATATATATATATATATATGTGTGTGTGTGTGTGTGTGTGTGTGTGTGTGTGTGCGTGTTTGCGTGTGTGTCAGAGTAACTTTATTCGTTAATAGGTTGAACCATATTCTCGACACGACCGGAAGCGGAAGGATTTCAATATAACCGGAAGTAACTTCCGCCATTTAGTATAATAGAGAAAATGAAGCGCTTAATTATAGACACGCAAAAATCGCTCGACAAGAATTTTCGTGTGCACAAAATTGATAACTTCCCATTGTATTTTTATATGCACCGGTGTGTAGTCTAATGTACGCAAGAAGATTGGCAAAGAAAGAAAGAAAGAAAGAAAGAAAGAAAGAAAGAAAGAAAGAAAAAAAGAAAGACAGAACGAAAACAAATAAAAAGAACGGGAAGAGAGTAAAAGAAAGATAGAAATTGCATAAAGAAAAAATGGAAAAGAAAGAAAGAATGAGAAAGTAAAAAAGAAAAAATAAAGGAAGGAAATGAAAAAGAAAGAAAGAAAAGAAATAGAAAGAAAGAGACAAAAGAAAAAAAAGAAATAAGATAGAGAAAAGAAAGAAATAACATCAAGAAAAGAATGACAGAAAAAAGCCAGAAAACAAACGAAAGAAAGAAAGAAAGAATAAAAGAAAGAAATTATTAAAAAAATATTTTCTTACAGAATATACACTGAATGTCAACATAATTTATGCCGATGCTGAGGGGATGGATCCATCGATAGATGTACAGTAGCTAAAATGGTTACGGCTCGGGAATACCCGTTACTGTAAGCTTGGATGTGCAGGGGTTGGAAGAGACGGAATTTCTTATCGGAAGGCCGAGTTTCAATTTCAGTTGGTTTCGTTACGGGCAAACACATTGTGAAATGCAGGAATTCACCCTCTCTGTCTCCCATCTATGGGTTAATTAGCAGAGCTTGAATCAGCAGATATTTACTATCCCCAAAAGATTCTTACAATCTAAAAATATTTGATAAGATTAATAAGCCGTAAAAAAAAAATCCATCAACCGAGGTTACTCAAAGAAAAAAAATCATACATCATAATTTGGCAGATTACAGAGCGTCGGTTATTAAACACACACACACACACACACACATATATACACATATATATATATATATATATATATATATATATATATATATATATTGAACAATAAAAAATAATAAAAAATCTTCAGACACACTGGATTGTAGATTAATATTCTTTCGTTTTTATTATTTTTTCATTTAGATTCCTCGACTAGTTTCGACCAAAATGGCTATCGTCGGAAGAAGAAATATTTCTGCTTGCTGGTAGCAGTAAACTACAGAAATGAATGTGTTGATGGAGAAGATGAATTTTGTCTGTAGTTTTCATTTGTTTTTTTTAATTTTTTTTTGATCTTTTTAACATGAACCTTTTAACATTCCTTGTGTTGGTCAAACCGTCGCTTTTAAGTTGTTATTTGAGATGAGACCTGGATATAGATCGATAGATAGATAATATTAGTGGTAAATATACACATACATATGCAATCATATATCTAAAGTATATATACATACATGCATTTGTATAAAAAATAATTCCAAGAGGATAGAATCCAAGTAGAACTCAATGTCTAGGACAGACCATTCCAATGGAATAAATTATGACCATGGAATATTAGTGTTTAAGTTTTTTTTATATATATATATATATATATATATATATATATATATATATATATATATATATATATATATATATATGAACAAATCAGTTTCTGAAGAAGTAACAGATTCTTTATTAACTAATCCGACCGATTTCTATCACTTTAAACGTTTTTTTTTTTTTATGTTTTTTTAGTGGATGTAATGTTTTGGTAGAAGCATTTTAAACAGTATATAGATTTTCGTTTACCTTATTAAAGCTGCACACATTTAAGTTGTTCTTCCTGTTTGATTTCATTACTTCCAATTTCCAATATGGAAGTTATGTTGTTGCTTTTGTTAATATCTATGAACACTATCTTCTTGCAATTGTCCTTTCTTATCGTTTTTTATTTACGATATTTTGTAAGGGTTCGTGTAGTTCCTTTTCTGTATCTGCTATAAAAACTGTGTCATCTGCATGTCTTATATTAACATTGTGGCCACCAATAAATAATTATGGTAGGACTTCAAATTCACTTAGAATAGCCTCACTGTATAGGTTGAATAAGTACGGTGAGAAGACACATCCTTGTCTTAAACAAATTTATATTTTTGTATATTTACTGAATTCATTTTCTATCCTTATGCTGGTTGTTTCCTTCCAGTACCAATAACAATTTCACAAATTATACTTGTCCGTCATATTCAATAAAATATGTATACAAGAATGTTTACACCCAAACATATATGTTTTTAAGATCCTTTCTCTGATCTGGTGATGTAATCTTGTTTGTTTCTTAGAAAAAACGAAATATAATTTGAGATTTCCCTAAAATAAATGTTCTTGCCTAGAACGACGAACGGACTATCAATGCCTTCGAATCATTTGATTGATCGAAAATTTAAAATCTGCTGAGCGATTTTGATTTTTGTTACGTTCTTAATTTCTTTTAAATGTCGACTTCCTGTCTTCTACAAGACATGGTACTTGGTATTTTCAAGGCCAAAGGGCATGCACTGACTTTCTCGTAGATTGTCGGTTTTTTTATTTATTTATTTATTTTTTTGTTTTTTGTTTTTATCCGCGTGTCTTAACGAAGCATTCAGGAAAATTATCACGTCTTTATCAGGTAATTGCTTTTAGTTCTCTTTAATGATTCGTTCTTGATTTATTTTATTTATTTTTTTTTTCAAATATTTTTCTTAAGAATTTATTAAGATAACGATTCTTTAAAAAGAAATGAAAATGAGGTAATAAATGGAAGAGAATATCATGAAAAAAAAAAGAAATTGGAAAGCAATGAAAAATAAAGAGGCATAAGGCGAGCAAGGAACGATTTGCGGAAGTAGAAAATAAAACAAAAAGAAAGTATTGAGAAACACGAGAAAAAAAAGGACTTATCGACTCAATTAATGAATAAATAAAACAGACATTAATTAAAAATTAAAATTTTTCGGAAAGGATGAAAATATATAAATGAATTTAGGGAATCAAAAAATGACATACGAAGAAGAGAGAATAAAAAATGAAAACGAAATGGAATGCAAGAAAGAATTTAATGGCGAACTGTTATAAATAGATCGAATAAATAAAAAAAAAGAAATAATATTTTATGAAAGAATACGAATATTTGTACGTCACCGTGCGGTGTAGTTCATTAGCATATTGGTGAATTAGATTTTATAAGGAAACTTTATATATACAGGATAACCAAAATGTTTCGCCCGATTCTTCACTGAGGCGACGACCTGCCTCAGCTGCATTTGAGCCACAAGGACAATAATGTCGGACAGCAGTAATTCCTTGATTCTGATTCAGTCTAAAAGACAAGTTCCGGAAGTCTCGAAGACCAAATTACAATGAAACTACAATAAACTAACAATACTAAACTACTAGTACAATAAAATAAATATCAATTAAATAGGCTGAAATTTTCGGGACAGCATAAATATATATATATATATATATATATATATATATATATATATATATATATATATATATATATATAAGTAATTCACCGATTAGTAATATGGGCATTCGCTCTTGTAGTTAAGTGTCCATGAATTTATGCTGGTAGGTTTTTTGGTATGACGAAATAATAAATTTGTTATTATTTGTATTTATCAATATGTCAAGAAAGGAAATTTTATTAGTATTGAGTTCATATGTGAATTTAACGACAGAATTATTTTGGAAATGTTTTTGAAGTTGAACTAAAAATTTAAGATGAAATACTTCAACAAACGTAACCTGAACAAAAGAAACTATGGAATCTCCACAAATATTCTTAAATACCTATAATTTATATCAGAAGCCATTGCTTTATACCAACGGTTTCACATACTTCTCGTTTTCACTCTCGCGTGGTCATGTGTGACGTCATGAGCTGCGGTGCGATTTTCGCTTCCAGCGTTTTGTATGCATGAGTTTGTCGTTGCTTGAAAATCTTCCATGTAAACAAGAACAGACTATCATTATTGTTTTGTCCATGTATTGATTAATATATTGTAATGTAATTGTCATCTTTGAAAATGATTTAAGTAAGGCGGAAGATTAAATAGGATTAAAAAATATCTATCAATATTGTTATTTTCTTTCTTCGTTTAATGATAATGTTATTAAGCTGATCAGACGATATGAAAACGAATTTACATAAAATAAATAGACAAAACTTGTATATATTATTTAATGAAAAATGCATCAATATATATATATATATATATATATATATATATATATATATATATAATATGAATAAATAAAATTTAGTTTTAAGCTATGCTAAATTCCTCAATATCGCGAATAGAGCGTATGAAAATATAAAAGTGTACATTGAGGCCAACACCCAGCGGCGTCCGTATGTTTCCTGTTTAAGTCTTCTGATGACAGTTTTTAAGCATGAAACAGACTGTCACCGATGGCCGTTGACTTCAATGTCCACTTGTGTGTGTGGATATATATATATATATATATATATATATATATATATATATATATATATATATGTATGTATGTATATATGTGTGTGTGTGTGTGTGTGTGTGTGTGTGTAGAAACAGAGAGTGAGTTAGTGAAAAAGATGAAGATTTCAAGTGCCATATATGCGAACGTTTACAGACTTCGACTGGGTAGTGTGTGTGTGTATATATATATATATATATATATATATATATATATATATATATATATATATATATATTCATGAATTATTCATACAAAAACAAATGCAAAGTTTAATTGGCGAGAAATCCATCGTCGCAAAATAATTCAAATAATATACAAAAAACCCCGAACCTGTTATGAATGAAAAGATCCTTGTTTCTATAAATTTCTGTTGCATTAGTTCTTATTTTTACTACAAGCTTTCGTCTGTTCCTACAGACATCTTTAGGTATGGAATAGATGTTGTTCTTGTTTTTTTCTCTCAGTAATAAGAGGACAACGAAAATACATGTATTGTTGTATCCGAAAAATGCTGAGTGTGATATGAGCCGTAGTCGTTTGTCTGTTACCGACAATAATTAAAGTTTGACAATCATTTATTAACAATCATTTAAGCCTGCCTTCAGCAAATGCGCTCTCCATTGATTAATACATTTCATCAGGTATTCTCGGTCCAAAAATTACACCACAGATGGTGGGATACAAAATGTACACACGATTTTATGACTGAAATTTGCCAACACACATACATACCTCCGATAATTCACGTTACCCTTAGTCGGGTTTCACACTAACTCATCAGAACACAATTTATATATGTCTGCAGCTTTCCAGCATAACAATGTACAATGGTGATATATAGAATTATATTTAGATATATATATAGAATTATATATAGAATTATATTTAGAAGTCAACTATAATTAGAATGCATATTCTACATCGTTGTGCAAATTAATTGAAACAAAACGAATAATTCCTGTATTATTTACTTTGTTTCGTGTTTTTCTAATAAAATATGACCCAGTGCCCATGTTAGTACTTCGTATGTCCATTCCACGAAGTCGTTCCTTGATTTGGCCACTGATTCTCGATTTGTTTTAAATCAGGAGAGTTTCCGCACCAGGCTATAATACATTGATTTGCTCCCTTTTAAGGCTTGCCAGTGTGTTCGTGCAACGTTACCATTTGCGTACGCTTCCTTAGAGTAAAGACCATTACAGACAATGGACATAAGACAACTAATCGACACTCGAGACAATAGTGTCAGTGCGTGATGAAAATCTGATACAATCACGCATGACAATATTTTTCAAGGCCGAACAAATGTTATCATACACCCAGAAAATAGATTCGTATTATTGGACACCACTGCAAATGAGCTAATCTGAGAAAAAAAAAAAAGAAATCGATTACACCCTGTCAATCCATTGCGTCTAAAACTGACAGTATGGTAAAGGAAAGGAAACTAAAGCGGTTGTTTCAATTAATTTGAAAAAGGGTGTACGTGAAACATTTGTGAAAAGTTTAATTACGTTTCTGAAATTAGAAGAAATCTAAATTTGCTAACAATATGAGAAGCAGTTTATATACATGTACGAGAGAAAACATGACAGAATCAAAAGAATCCACCATAATTTAACAGCCAACGTTCTGCTTCTGAATACTAATACCTATGTAGGTCTAACTTCGAAGAAAGTGACACCTTACGCCTTCTCGGGCTAACATTCTCAACTTACATGAAGTGGAAAAATTATATTGAATCCATTGCTAGGTCAGCTGTTAAGTCAGGTCACTGTATCGTACAAGAATTTTTTTTCTCTCCGGCATCTGCTATTTACCTGGGGGTCATTGATAAGATCCAAAGAAGAATCATCAATATTATTTGTCCCGCCCGGTTTAGCGGCTCGGCTCGGCTCGGCTCGGCTCGGCTCGGCTCGGCTCGGCTCGGCTCGGCTCGGCTTCTCTCATTTGCCGACCGTCGTAAGTTTGCCGCTCTGTGCTATTTTTACAAATACTTCATGGCAATATTTCAGATGAGCTCTTAGCTGTAGTACCTAGACTGTATGAATTTAAACGCAATACTAGACTGGCGGCGAGGTCTCATCAATTTATAGTTGAGCTAGCTAGATGCAGCGCTGTATACTAATAGTTTCTTTTCTCGCACTTCTCTCTTGTGAAACTCCCTTCCGTTTCCATGCTTTCCAGCCAACATTAATCTGCAAAAATTGAAATGCAATATCAATCGATATCTACAGTCCTCTTGATTACTCGTTTCTCTTTCTGTACATTAGTAATGATTATATTCCTAATTCCTCCCTGTAAACTCTTCCGTCATAGTAGCTGTACATTCTTGCTTGGGATGTTACTGATTAAAAGAAAAAAAAAGACATGTGATTATATCTCATTTTTAGGACGGATTTATGAGGGTCACGTGACGACCAGTGAGTGATGTCAACCCGGAGGTTGTTGTGTAAACCGCGAGGCAGTTAGACGTGATATTCCATGGTGATGAGAAGAATGACAGAAAAACAATACTGGCAATAGTGTTAAATCTTTAAGAAGAAACATCTTGATTAACGAGCGGTTATTTCTTTCTTGGAATTACATCATTAAACTGAAGGTCGTACGCAAATGCATATTGACAACCTATATATTTTGCACAGAATTCGTAAGATAATCTCTAGCGTACTAAATATCATGCGATAACAATGTCTAAAATACATGGCACCACTGATTCTTTTTAGCTGTTGCACTTTATATCAAACAAACTGGGGTATCCAGAATTGCAGTCAAAAGTTTATCACTTCTGTTCAATTTCTGTTCAGTAACGTTGCTGTTCGGAATTACTCATTAAATTTGAAAATGGGTCAAAGATCAGAACATACGAGTCGCTTTTTCTTCAGATATTCATTTTCTCCTTCGAATGTATAGGAAGATTCAATGATTGCTTTGCTTTTGAATTATTTGCTTTTTTACGGTTTATCAACCTTTTGCAGGATATTGAAAGCCAGAAAATATGTTTTGATTGTAAGAACTTTATGCAG
Organism: Acanthosepion pharaonis; assembly: GCA_903632075.3. NCBI lineage: Eukaryota > Metazoa > Mollusca > Cephalopoda > Sepiida > Sepiidae > Acanthosepion > Acanthosepion pharaonis. The sequence continues at coordinate 4,317,221 of CAHIKZ030005435.1, read as the reverse complement.
AAAAAAATGGTGTACTAATGTAAATATTATTAATTAACCCATACCTTGAGGAGAAGAGATGGATTCATGCCTTTTCCAAGTGTATATGCGCGTAAGTGAATATAAAGAACCCGAATGGAATTGGAACTCGGGTCTGTGATTTCAAAGTAAATATTTTTGCTTCGTCTTTTGCTAGGAGAGCCGGTTCACTGTGTTGTGCTAGACTTTTTTTTTTTAGTCAGAATCTAACTTACACATTTATAAATCTAACTTTCTTCCATGTTCTGGATATTGTTACATCTGATTTGGTGATTCTGCTACGTATATAGAGATTCTAGATAAAAACTAAATAATCTGCAATGTTATTGGTCCTGACATGGCAGCTCGACTTCAGTCCCTTTCTCACTGCCAGAACGTGCCGGAGCGTTTTCTATACTTTCAGGTAATCTTTCTGATGAACTTCCTTCTATGATACACAAACTGGATTAATTTAAAAGTAGTACTAAATTGGCAGCAACTATCTCATCATTTCATAGCTGTAAGGGCTATCTAAAACCGTAAAGTCTATGCTAACAATTTCTTCTTTCGCACTTCTCGCTTGTGGAACTCTCTTCTGGTTTCTTGCTTTCCATTCAACTTTGATCATCAAAAATTTAAACGCAGTGTCAGTCGTCATCTTCTGAATTGCTGCTCTTTTATTGTTTTCTCTCCTTCATAAGGTTGCTTTTTCTTTTACACTCAGTAACCCTTTGTCTCTTAGTGGCTTTATTGCCTTGCTTGTGAACAAATGATTAAAAAGAAAATAACAAAAATGAATGTTGAAATTGAAAGTAAATGTCTGAGAGATAATTCTTCAAACAGAAAAATGGACGAATGAGAAAAAAAAAAGAAAAATGTAAAAGCGATGAAAGAAAAGAAAAAGAAAAGAAACAATGACAAAGAATGGCAAACAGACAATGTTTTAAGCTCTGGAAATGTATAAAACTTGAACGTGAAAAACTAAAGAAAAAGAAAAAGTGAAACATGGCGGAAGAAAGAGAAATTGATAGTGATAATAAGAAGAATGATAAAGTCAGTCATAAAGAAAGCAAGAATATCAGGAGAATTTGGAAACATACAACAATAAAAATTACAATTACTATTTTATAATGCATTTCCTTATGAGAAAAAAAAAACTCGAAAAAATTTACTTTATAAAATAAGTCAGGCCAAAAGAAATAACAAAGTTGAAAGTAAAAAAAGATATCAAGAAAAAAAATTAATTATAATTAAAATAAATAAAATAAAACTTAAAAAAAAAACAAACACTCTATTCTCTCCTACTTAAGACGCGCATGCGCTCTAACGAAGAAACATTCCGACATATAAAAATGGCCAACAGATATCTGTCCTGAAAATGAAATACGAATGATTGCATCACTGATGTCAGCATACCTCATGTATCTTGAGCGCGGAACTGATTCTTATTTGATATGAATATTACAAAAGTCTGTAAAATTAAGGTTAGCCAGGTATCTGCAAGAAAGTCAATAATCCCTCCTCTATTTTCGATTTTCTGTGGAACGTGGAAAATATGGACAGCGGACTGCTATGGAAGGCGTTGCTCACTTGAATAACATATATGACAGGGTGGCTATAATTTACACAATATAAGATTTTTCCTCAATTTCAAGATATACTTCTACCTTAAAAATAAAAAAGTGTGCGATTTATAAACCAAAAGTGAATATTAACATTAAAATATAAAAAAAGAAAATAAATATCACTGTAGCGAGGAGAAAAGAGAAATACATTATGGTAGAGAAGTCTTCTTGTACTTCTATATGGCGTGTCCATTCAGGACGTTGCATGTCATTGCTTTCCACAATTTCTCATCAATTTGTAGCCCTTAATGTATTTTTTGTTCTGCCATCAATTTATAGGAGCTCGCTAGGTAGGTTATGCGTTGTTTTCCTCTGACCTTCTTGCCTTCAATCTGTCCCGTGAGTATCAATTTTTTAAATCATCTTTCTTCATTTAGTTCCTTAAAACTTTCAACGGTCTCTTTATGATGAAGTGTCCTTTTTGTTTACATTTTCTTAAACATTCGTCGTTGCTCACATGCAAAACGAGATTTAATAGTTAAATTAAAATAATAATTAAATTAACGGAAATATGAATTGCTTTTTCACGGGTTATTAACAATCTGCGGGTCATTTAAAAATAGATGTGTAGATATTGCTAAATAAATACATTTTAAAAGCAAAATGACCAGCGATACGTTTTATAGTAGAATGATCAAAAATACATTTTATTTGTAGTTGAAGGCATACAATTGTGTTAAAAAATATTTAGATTTTGTTATTAATAACCCATAAAGTGCCGCTAAACAAAATCAAACACTCGTAATTCACATATTGAGATCTTCCTCTTGCTGACAACATATACATTCTGTCTTCTTACAGTTGATGTTTGTTTATTTCTTCTCATTTTTATCGGATGTGTGGGTGGTGTAATTAGAAATGATAATCGGAAAACTGAGTTCCAATTCATGTTGATTTCTCCCTATTCACTTACGCACAAATACCATTGTAAAATGAAGCAATCTCTTTTCTCCCTTCTATGGGTTATTTATTAAAGCTTTTATCACTAAACTGTCATTATCTAAAAAACAAAACTTAAAATCTAAAAATATTTTCTGGCTTTAAATAACCTGAGAAATCAATCAGTAAATCGATCACCTTCCATGGCTACATTCTCTAGGGGTTTGTGCAGCTTTCTTTCTGTCTCTGACTTTATGTGAAGTAAAATATATCAACAGGAATCATGATTATAAAAAGCGTATTTGCAAATTAATCTATCCCTAAGTTAACAAGTATATAATTATCTATCAATCTAATAAGGTAAATGCATTTTTCATTAAATGTGAATCGATTCAATATGTCTTCAGAATCAGAGAAACTGAATTCAGTTCTCGTAAAATCGGTGATGGGAAAGAAACATAAAAGAACTTAAAGGAAATGTAATAGCAAACAAATAGATTGCTATAATAAATGTTCAGTTATATTATGTTCCTCTCATCAGGAATACAAGAAAGAAATAAGAATCCTGGTCTATTTAATATTTTCCTAGGCTGTTCCCTGCGCATTCATTTAAATGTGATAAAATTGGCACTGAATATTTAAACATTACGTACCACATTCTAAATAAATCAACCAATAGATGAAAACGGTCTGGCTTCCTTTCTAGGGGCATGATATTGAAGATGAGGTGGGCTGGGGCTATGCTGATGATATTAGGATTCAGAGTAGGTATAAGAATGATCTTGAAAAGAAAATGAATATCTTCTGCCAAGTGTTCCAAGAAAAAATAAAGCAAAACCATTTCTAAACAGAAACTATGATCTGGAATTGAAATGAAAACAGTGATGACACCTATACTGTATCCACCATAATGATTCAGGGTTGGGAATTAGTAAATACCTCGCTATATAGATCAGTTATAACAAATTGAGTGACGGAGATAAGGGAACTGAACGTAGATCTTCTTCTTCTTCTTCTTCTTCTTCTACTACTACTACTTTTTCTTCTTTTTATTTCCCCTTTATTCTTATTTTTTCGTTTCTTTCCTCCTTGTTTCACTTCTTAATTCTATCTTTTTTCCGCTTTATTTTCTCATATTTTTCTTCAGCTTCTTCTTCTCCTCCTGTTACTTCTCCTCCGGATTCCCTTCCTCTTCTTACTTCATCTTTATCCTCTTGTTTTTTTTTTTTTTTTTTTTCTTTATTCTCTTCCTGCTTCTTAATATCTTAGTTTCTTTGCATTTCCCACATTTTCAGTTCGAGGAAGCAGCCAAAAAGCTGCTTGCGTCCTCGTGTTCACAGGCATTTGCCGCACAGACCTTGCCTGACGAAATCAACCTAACCTAAGCAAGCAACCAACCAGGCGATGCATCCCTGTCCTGATGAACAGGCTAAGCCAAAAGACGATCATCAATTACAGTAGCCGCAAAGTCTAGCGACTTCCGGTCTCTTCTACTTCTCGCAGCATTTAGCTTCCTAGTTTATCTTGATTCACTGACTAAGCTATTCATGATATTGCTATGCGTTTACGCATGCGCGACTGCATGTAATGTGAACGGAAAAGAAAGCTGATTTGCATCGTAGTCCACATTCATCATAAAGCCACTGCACGTTCAACTCTTCGTGTATACACACAACTAAAGAAAGATACGCGAGACAACAGCATGCACACAAAAAATAGGCTTGTAACACTAAGATATACGTGAATGAAGAATAATCACTTTATCAGTTTACTCTGCGGGATAAAGCTTAATGATTTGACTAGATCTTTTTGTTTGAATTGTGTTACAGAAATGTTTAACGCATAAGAACAATAATTCCTAAAAATACAAGTACGATTCGTAGTAGTTAAAAAGTGCCTGTAAATAAAACAAACTGGCGATATTAGTTAAATAGAATGGAAAGGAAAAACGTATAATTGAATCATTATGTTTTTAGTAAGTAGTTAAAATATATATATCTTCGCTTGCTGAGAAATGTTGAGCTAAATATACATGCATATAATAGTGGTACTCGGATGAATAAATTTGAAAATTCACTAGTGACGCGTTTCCAGAGTTGAAGAAATATTGTCAGATGAATAATGATTTTATCGAATAGTTTGAAGAACATCCTTCCATGATCGAAAGGCTTTACTTATGCGTTTATCCATTTCAACGTTCGATTACTCGCTATTCTTCTGACGTAGAGATTTATATTCCACAAAACACACACACACACACACACACAGACATATATATATATATATTTAGGCAGCTTATTTTTATTTAAGGTTTGATTATATAATTTAGCCGTATTATGTCAATTCATTTTAGTTTTAATCCTTTCAAGACCACGGATTAATTTTTGCTGGCTGTAGAAAACTGGTTAAGAAAAATACCAAAATTTTCTTCCAAATAATTTTTATTTTCCCAACTACATTCAATCTCATTTGAGACCATCCTCAAGGGTTAAAATATACATGGATGTGTATACAGTAGCTTCGTAAATTCAAAATATTTTTTCACTGTTCGATTACAACGTTTAAAATTTTTCAAAATACATGGGCGACAATGCCTATCCGAAATTTCCTATCCATCGTGGACGTTAACAGTTCTTCTTAGATAATGCTCGCGCCCGATGTTCCGCCATCAATTCACCCTCATATAAGTGTACCGTACCCTATCTCTCTTTACCCTACTATTCCTTGTGAGGGTTACATTTTCGAACACTTCTCCTCATTAAGTGTCCAAGCGGTTTCATCTGTATTTTCCTGATTCTGTATATAAGAATTTCTTTTTTGTTGCTGTTTCTTTTAGACTTTTTGTTTGCTTACTCGCACCATCCATTTAATTCTCATTATCCTTCTGTAGAACCACACTTCTGTTGCCTCTAGTTTTATTCTACAACTATAGGGGGATTGTACGGCATTCTCTGCCATATTAAGAGATGGATATTACACACCAATCTAGTGCTCCTTTCTTTGTTTATAAGGAATTTTTTTCTGTTCCTGAGCACTTTGCTGGGCTCTTGGAATGCACATTTAGCTACTACAAGTGTTCAAAGTTCGGTATCTCCGTTTCCATACTCTGTTAAAATACTCCCCAGATATTTGAAAAGTGATTTCAATTAATAAATCGGTATCATAGATTATACTCAACTCAGTTTTAAGTGTCCTGGGGATTTTTCATTTTTTATTTTATTAAAGAAAAAAAGCGGGAAAATGTAAAGCGTAAGTAAACGTTTCCCTGTACACATTAAGAAATCTAACATTCCTACGCTGCCATATCTGATCTGATGCTACTGCTTAATATCTCGATAGCCTCGACAAAATTCAAGCAGATGGTTTGTAATGTACTCGGTCCTGGCCTTACAACGATTTAACCTCTTATTGGCAGATATTGTGGTTTTTAAATTTCAAGGTGACGATTTGGAATGGGTTAGTGCGTGTTATTCTAGACCTTAATTTTCCCAGGGAGGAATATTTGTCGAGAAGCCAGTTGTGTCCTCGAAACTGGACCTGTCAGAACATATGTTTTTGATTTCGTTTCTGAGGGATATGTCAGCTGAATATGTTTTGGGTTTTGAAACAATGGTTCTGAACGAAGTGGTGCAAAATTAAAACATAGGATTTGGTCATTTAACCTCGATTTAAACAATGGAAAAACGAGCTATTTTGTCGTGTGAACTGTTTGATAATATGGGAGGAGAATTATATATATATTCATCACGATTTTGAAGATATAGCAGAAACGGACCGAGACGAGTCATCAGACACACACGCATTTGCATACCTGCACGAGGAAGGGGTTTAATATTCACTTGAATTTATGATTGAATTTTGTTGAACACATAGATCGTGATTCCAAGTCGTCACCTTCTAATCTTTTTGTGTTAACAGATGCGAAATATATTCGATTGTAAACTATTTTATTCACCTTCAGTAAATCGTCTATATATAACCAAACCTGGGATTATTATTCCTTCGGTGAGAGCATGACTTTATTTCCCGTCAGCCTAAACATGATGTTTACCACAGTTTATTGACTAAAAGAAGAAAGACAACTTTCTTTGTCAGTAAGAATCACAACACTTGAAGAACCAGGACTGGACGATCGATGATTTATACTGGCACCAATTCCTAGCGATTTCGTTATCCCTATAGTTTGCGAAGATTGAGATATCGAAACAAGCGGGATCCGAATCGACAGAAAGTGAGACTAGATCAACGGGGTCTAGGAAACGTGTAAGGGAATAGTGGGGTTTATAGACTGACATCTGGACTTCGGTCATTTTCAGTTTGGTCATGATACCTCAACCACACGGTTTTAAGCGTGTCAATAGATTGGTTACACGGTCTCATCGCTTTATTTTGGAAATAACTAAATATAAACGGCGTGTGTTCTAATAGTTCTCTTTATTGTCTGTGAAACTCCGTTTAGCTTTCCTGTTTCCTGCCAATTAAAATTTTCATATTTATTTGCAACGTCAAACATCATCTTCTGTTTTCCTGAACCCTGTTCTTTTATTGTCCTTTCTTTCCCACTAGTCTTCTTGGTCCCTTTTCACCCCCAGTAACCGCTTGGTCCCTTTTCACCCCCAGTAACCGCTAATATAGTCGCATTAGCCGCTTGCTTGGGGTGAAATTATTAACACAAAATGATTTACTTTAAAACTCAAATGATCGTTTTTATAGAGGCACA
>CAHIKZ030005435.1:4297500-4305000 GCA_903632075.3 Acanthosepion pharaonis | reverse complement strand
TCAAATCATTATTCTGCAGAACCAGTTCTCTTGTCTAAAATTTCTTCCTCATCTCTGATGAGATTGCTCCGTACTTTGTTTTAACGGTTTTTTTTTTTTATATTCTCTGTTGGTTTATACTTTGCTTAGCTTTTAGAAAGCACCATTCGTTATTCCATTTTCGATGTCGCGTTTTCCGCTAACTTTTAAAACCCTTCCTAGAATTTTAAAGTTTTTTATTTCCTAGGTCTCGGAGACTACAATTTTTAATTCACAATTTTTTAATTCTTCCTTCTCTTGACAACCATACATTCTGGCTTCTTTGAATTGCCGTTTAATATAAATTGAGTAAAACGGTCATGTTAATCATAAGATTGTTTGAAATTCATGCACTAGCCCTTCCAAAGAGGATTTTTTTTGTGATGATTTGATAGATAAGTTTTGTATTATTTAAACTATTTACATTGTTTTCCTCGTCTTTATTGCCATGTTCACGACGTTTCGGCCGTTGTACGTCCCTGTCTTCTTCAGCTGATATTAATTTGAATTTCAAACCAATTTTTTTTTTTATTTAGACAACGTGAGGTTGTCTAATTCCACGTGCCATGCTTTATATATCTCACCAGGAATTACAACAATCTATACCTGTGGACTAATTAACACTTTCACTGCTACTCATTTGCCCAGTGCTGCCCCCATCCAGCCAGCCATTTTTAAAGAAAATGCCAAATTTCAACCTATATATTTTATTACACAGAAAACTGGCACCAGTGTGTTTTACAGCATTCCATTTTCATGGATATACCTGGGAATGACTTACCAGATCAGTAATGGGTATACACATGATATCTTTTGAAGCATTGTCCTTTGTGATTTGACGATAGATGGCGCAACGGGACACTCATAACAGCGGTATGCAGAAAAACGTAGGTTTCCGTACTTAGCCAGCTGGAGCAAGATAAGAAAAACGAAGATCTCCGTAGTTAGCAGCGGAAGTATTAAAGGGTTCGGTTCAAGATTCTAACAAAGATCACCTGATTAAGGCCGGTGATTATAACGACCGAAACGTCGTTAATATGGCAATAAAAATGAAGATCACAGTCCGAACAATGTAAATCGTGTAAATAGTTACAATGTCACATCACAGTAAACTTTTTAGATGTTTTATATTATTTTATGTTATGGTCATCACTATTATGATTTGGCATTTACTCAATCACGATTGAGGAAGCCACCGTGCTTTCGATTCTACTGATAAGTTTTCTTAGCAGTTCGTTACATTTCTGACCTTATGAGGTCACGAAATTGATGGTTCTCTTCGACTGTTTTCCGGCCCTTCTAACCGTATCAGAATATCCATTCTAGCGACTTTGAGGACCATCGTTCTTTTTTTCTTTTTTTTAAGCATTACGCCCCAAGCAAGGCGTGAAGCCACTAGGATGCAGGGTGTTGCGGAAGATTTGGAGAGAGAGCAGATAGGAGTGATAGGAGAAAGGATGAGGAGAAGGATAGTGTGTAGATCAAGGTAACTGGAGATGTCGATTGACATTACATTTGAATAGTTGGAGATTATAGCCTTCAGGGAAGCAGTAACTGGGGAGGGTGTTCCACTGGCGAGAGGTACGATGTATGAAGCTATTGGAGTAGAAGAGACGGCTACATTTGAAAGTTTCTACGGTGTAAGGGTGGGAGAGGGATGCCAGCCTCGTAGGGCGCTTGAATTCATGGAGTCTGGGAACCAGTGAAAGCAGCTCGTCAGAGCAGTTACCATGGAAGTATTTGTAGAAAAGACAGAGAGAGGCGACGTCGCGTCTGTGAGAGAGTGACTGCAGACGAGACGCTAGATCAGGGCCAATTAGATTACATATCCGTCTCTGGATCTTGTCAAGAACTCAGAGGTAAGCAGAAGGTGCCCCAGCCCATATATGGCAGCAATATTCCATGCAAGAGCGAATGGTTGTTTTGTATATTTGAAGTATCGATTCAGGGGAGAAAAATTTCCTGGCGCGGCACAGAGAGCCAACTTTCCTCGCGGTGGAAGAAGCAATTGACTCAATGTATTTGTTCCATCTCAGGTCAGCAGTCAGCGTGAGACCGAGTAGACGCAGGGAATTGTTCTCTGGAAGTTGACTATCAGACATTATAATGGGGTGCAGGGAAGGATCTCTATGGTGGTTAATGGAGAGTAATTTAGTCTTAGTGGCGTTAAAGTTGACCAGCCAATTCTTGCCCCAGTTAACAACCGATTGGAGGTCAATTTCGAGACGCACGGCCAGATTAGTTTTGTCGCCGACACTAGATTTGTTTTAGAGGCAGGAGTAAATTGTGGTGTCGTCTGCATAGATGCCAACTTGGGGATCTATAGCGTCTGGAAGGTCATTGATGAAAATAAGGAAAAGAGTGGGGCCAAGGATGGAGCCTTGGGGAACACCTGCGTTCGTGGGATAGGAACTGGAGGAGAATCCGTTGAGAACGACCTTCAATTCTCGGTTCTAAAAGGATATTGGCTATGGTTAAGACGGGTTTAATGATATTTCTTGCATCTTTTATTTTTGATTAAACTTCAATTCTCGGTTCTAAAAGGATATTGGCTATGGTTAAGACGGGTTTAATGATATTTCTTGCATCTTTTATTTTTGATTAAACTGCTGATTAGCAAATTGATGTTTCCATTCGGCATTCCTTAACTGTTAATATTGTTGCGGATCAACCCACAACGAAAAAAGGCGAGAAAGCTTTTTTTTAAACATAGAAATAATAAAATATTTTATATCTATTTTTATAGGTAAATTTTTCTCACTGTGTATGAGTGTTAACGTTCTTGTGTTAAAGCTTTTTTGTTTATAGTTGCTGAAAAGGAATGGGATTTCTTCGCATGTATGTGTGAAAAGCGAGAAAGTGAGGAGGAAAGTATGTCACGTACATTAGTCAGAATGAGTGTGTCACGTAGATTGATGAGGAAGATGGGTAAATATGTCAGGAAATCTCTTTGAAGCCTCTTTTGTGCACCGTTGCCGTATTGTGCCGTGTGTTGCCGCTCCTCCACTTTGCTGGTTTTGTCTGTCTAGAGAAATTTTACTGAAATGCTCCTCAAAGGAATCATGAAGCATGTTTTTCATTGTTGGCGGGAACGCAACCGATTGTTTGAAAAATGTTAATTTTTTTTTTATATGATTAATTTATTGACCAAAATGATGCGAGAATATTCCACTCAGAAAGCCTTTTTTTTTTGTCATTTGATGATTGACTGTCTTAGTCCTTATTTCGTCTTCGCTCCACACTCTCACTTGAAATTAGTAGTTTATTTATTTTTATTTATTTTTTTTTCAGTAAATTAGACTTATCAAGTCCACTTCCTCTTATAAAACTTTCTAATATTAATGGGAGTTTCCTTGAAAACCTTCAGCTTATTGTTGTGTGTAATGACAACTTCATTATTTTCCCTTACACTTACATATGCTACACATATTTTCTAATGCAGCTGAATGTTTACAAGGGATGAGTTTTGTGTTATTTGGCAAAAAAAGTTTGTTTATGAATGTGTAGCGCCAGTCTAGAATATTTGAGCCAGGTTTTTTCTTTGAAGATCTAATGCATTCCTTCGCTTGAAGCCATTTTAAACCACGTTTTGATCAAAGAAAACTTTTCTACATATAGATGCTAATTCATACAATTTCGAAAGAGTTGGACGCTAAAAATGATATCCAAAAACAGAATCTAAATATAACGAGACTAATTAAGAAAATGATTCTCGTCTCCAAGAAAATATTTTGTAGCATCTTATGGCGTTCAATAAATGTACATCTAATGCAATTTATCCTCTGTTCAGTTTCCTTATTTTATATTCTCAATTTGTAATATCTGATTTTCTATTTTAAATTTTTTATGCCTTCTTTTCTATACTAAATTGGTTATATCTGCTTTTCTACATTAAATTTGTAATATCTGATCCATATTCCGAGCTAATTTGATGAGTTTAGAAATTATTATTTTCACATTTTAGATTTTTATTATTGATATAGGATACGCACATGTTTGTCCCTGACCTGGCATCTCGGCTTCGGTCACTTTCCAACCCCCGTAATGTAGCTTCACTCTGCCTTTTCTATAGACACTTTCTTGGTAATTGTTTCAATAAACTTCCTTCTATTACGCTGGATGTAGTAAGAACGCTAAGTAAGAATGAATTGTTTTGTTTTAAGGAATACTGTAATGTGTGGATCAGTAATTGTGGCTAGCTATTTTCAATTATAAGACAAAAGAAGATCACCCTTCCCCCTTCTCCCTTTTGGCCTTGTGCCACATTTTTTATCGTTACAAAATAAATATTACTTTCTTTTATGTTACCTAGACTTTATGAATTTAATCACGGTACTTGATTTATGGCAAGCTTTCATCAGTTGAAATTACCAGGTGTAAGTTCTATGCTAAGAGTTTCTTCTATCACACTTGTCGCTTGTGGACATCTATCCCGGCTTCTTGTTTCTTAGTTAACTTTGATATTCAAAAATTTAAACGCACTTTCAATCTATATCTTCTGTCATCTTATTTCCTGTTATTTTATTGTTTTCTCTCCTTAATAGTATTTTCTCATAGTCTCTTAACCGTCATTTACTCCCTTGCGTCTTAGTGGCTTTTTTGCCTTGCTTTGGGTGAAATGATAAAAGAAGAACCATTTTGGTATACATTCCCATTCCATATTTGTATTTTTGAGATGAGGAATTGTAATTATTTCAATTATTTACATTGTTCGGACTGTTGCTCTCATCTTTATTGTTATGTTCACAACTATTCGGCCGTCGTAGGCTCCGGGCTTCTTCAGGTGGTTGAAATTTTGAACTGAACCCTTTATCCGGGGTAGGTTGTTACTCAAGGACATATGGCCCAGTGGATAAAAGCGTTGATTGGATCCAGTGAGTTGATCCAAAGAGTTGTGAGTTCAATACCTGGCTATGAACAAAAACTTGGGGAGTTGAGTTAAATGGAGATAACTGAAACACCCGGAAGAGGCACGGTACTTGGAACTAGAACAATCTACCCCGGTGGACGAAATAAATGGTTCAGTTCGATATTCCAATTACCTAAAGAAGGCCGGAGCGTATAACAGTCGGAACAATGTAAATAATTCCCAATCCAGTTCATAGTACCTTTATTCACTCATAATATGATATGCTTCGATGTAAATTGTTTATTCTGTTATACAGTAAGGATTCACAGCTGCATTTCTGGAAGTTGTCTCTGAATTGTTCCCATTAACCATTCCTTGGAATGCTGCATTGAGTAAAACCGATAAGAGTCTGAGAATGGCAGGTTTCAAGAATGTGGCACCAATTCTTATTCCAGCTCCTTAAGGATAGTAAAGAGTAAAACATTGCATAGAGCTATAAAAGTAGAAAGTTGCGGAAAGTAATTACTGCTTACATCTTGAAGGGGTAAAACACACGAGTTCTCTTGTTGATGAAGACGATAACACATTCGAATAAAATCCCCAGGTATTTCTGTTTCAAAACCTCCAATGAAACAATAGATCCACTATTAACATTCTGAAAGATCAAGTTTTACTTGTGATGTATCTTCCTGTCACAGATTACCCGTTTCTATTTAACTCCAGTTCTTTCAGAGAGTATTTGGATTTTGAATTCAATACCATTTATTTTTTTAACGTTTGCAACCGTTCATTTTACGTGCTACCACCTACTGAAGCCATTGTCATAACTTCAGAGAATCAATGCTTGCAGTTTTCCTTAGATTAAACATTACCAATGTGCTTTTATATTCACTCAAGTGTTGCATAAAACAAATCTATAAATTTTATAAAATAAATTCTATAAAATGAATATGCATTTTCTATAAATACATGCATAAATCCATAAGATGAACATATAAATTCTATAAAATAAATATATAAATTCTATAAAATAAATATGCATATTCTATAAAATGAATACATAGATTTATAAACGGAATATATAAATTCTTTAAAATAAATTTATTCATAATATAAAATAAAATATGAATTCTATAAAATAAATATATAAATCCTAGAAAATGAATATGCATATCTATATATGAATATCGTGAAATATATAGATATGCATATTATTATATAATAATACAATTATTTTAATAGATTTTCTATTTATACGTTATTTTTATAGATGCAAATATTTCAGAGGATGCTCTGTTGATAATAAACAGTATAAACTACATTTAACGGCCTGAATGTCCGAGAAATTTCATAGAAAATATGTGTCCTCCGACAAGAATGGGACATATATGCTACACGGAACTGTCATTTGGCCTGACGTGCTATACCATTTAGCTACAGAGGAAGCGTCTAGTTAGCAAAATCAATATTACTGTTTTTAAACAACAAATTTCACACGATTTTTCTCGAAAAGCGTATCTGAACGTTAACAAATTATTCTTATGTAGCTAAATGGTTCAGTTTAGGATATAGGTTCGATTCCTGTCGGAGGACATATTTTCTACGAAATTTCTCGCACATTCAGGCCGGTAAATGTAGTTGATACTGTTTATTACAAACAGAGTATGTACTTAAATATTTGTATCTATAAAAATAACGAATAAGCAGAGGATATATTAAAATGAATAAAAACAGAAAATATATTAAAATGAATATATAAATTCTACAAAATAATTATATAATTTCTATAAAATAAATCTATGAATTTAGTAAAGAAATTTAAATATAGATATAAATCCAGTGCATCCAAGACGTACGTACCGAGGAAGTTTTAAGGAAAGAGACAAACATTACTGGACCACATAACGAGGAAAGAGCGCATGGAAAATTATACACCCACAGGACATATTGAACAAATAATAAATAAAGTTCATATATATATATATATATATATATATATATATATATATATATATATATATATATATATATGAATATAAACTTTATTTATTAGCGAGCAACCACCTTAACATATATCCACAAACAGTTTCAGCGCTGTTAATGATTATTTCAGCAGTATTAAAAACAGTATTGAACAAATAATAAATAAAAGTTCATATATATATATATATATATATATATATATATATATATATATATATTTATACATATGAACTTTTATTTATTAGCGAGCAACCACCTTAACATATATCCACAAACAGTTTCAGCGCCGTTAATGATTATTTCAGCAGTATTAAAAACAGTATTGAACAAATAATAAATAAAGTTCATATATATATATATATATATATATATATATATATATATATATATATATACATATGAACTTTATTTATTAGCGAGCAACCACCTTAACATATATCCACAGACAGTTTCAGCGCCGTTAATGATTATTTCAGCAGTATTAAAAAAGATTTTGGTGGTGGTTGCGAAAACAATAAACCGGAAGTTGGATATAGGAAGTAATCTAAACATTGCCAGTGGCCAAAAGCAGACCCCATGCTTGGGTGGGGCTAGTTATTTAAGCTGATAAATAATCGCTGTTGGGCAGGACGATGAGGCTTAAAACATTT
>CAHIKZ030005435.1:4260000-4295000 GCA_903632075.3 Acanthosepion pharaonis | reverse complement strand
TCATGTTCATGTAGTTTTAGTCTGTAATCTTTCCGTCAAAGTGGTAATTACTTTATTTACAACGTGTGTATATAAACGGGCGAGCAGAACGCTGGCATACGCGCATTCTGTGTATGGATTTTCCAGCTAATAACAGAAATAACACAAATTATCGTTTGTGGATATTATTGTCATCATTCTGAATTTGCGAGTACAATCCATGTATTAGCTTTGTTTTAAATTAAATACCTTCTTTGTTATTTTCATTTTCTATATGCCAGTCCCCTTGTTGGTGCTCACGGCTCTCTAGAATTTTCTCTACCACGTAGATTTTAGTACATTTTGTATTTTTGCTATATCTCCTATACCATGTTCTGGAATCCATTTTCACAAGGTTATATTTTCCTCTGACTCTCTTGCATATAATATGCCTTGCGAGTGTCAAATTTTCCAAGTCTTCTTTCCCCTATTGTGTGCCGTAGAAATTTCAACTGTCTCTTTCTTATGTTATGTTTAAGTGTCCTTTTTGCTTTCATTTTCTGTAAAACTTCATTGCTCATATGTCCAGTCCATAGTATTATTAGCATCCTTCTGTAGAACCACATATTTGTTGCCGCAAGTCATTTCTTTCTCTTTGAGGTGATATTACATAACACTCCAGTTCATTTTTTTTTTGTTTGTTTCTAGCGAGATTTTCCTGTTTCTTAACGCTTTTGAAAGGCAAATTCCACTATTCAAATGCGGCTTCGGCTTTCAGTGTCGCACTATCCGTTGCTATACTTGCGTAAAAAATTATCAATATAGATAATTATTTATCTAATTCTCTCCAAAGTAGTAGATATCCGTTTTTTTTTTTTTTTTTTTTTTGTACTTACACCGCCATATTTTTCTGGAAAATCAGGGACATATTACAAAAAAGAAATATATGAAAATCAAAAAGATTAAAAATGAAAATAAGAGATATATATTTAAAAAATACCATGTTCCTTCAAGACATAGGGATCCTAGCTGTTAAGAGATTCTGTTTTTGTTATCTGTGAATAGCCATGACTTCTTGAAATTTAGCAGAGTTGTTTCCCGTTGCTGTCTACAGTTTTGAATTCAGAATAACCTTAATCATAGACTGGCAACCAAATAACGATATAGAGTAGAGTTTAAGTTGGAGTTGATTCTTCTTTTTCTTTTGTGAGCTGTATACCGGCACGGGTGATCACGGCTCTCCATAACTTCCTATAATCTAGAGTTCTTAGCAGTATTTCATTTTTAATTGAATTTCTCTCATTCTCTGTTGAGCTATCTATTTACACAAGCTCGTTACGTAGGTTACTCACAACTTCCCTGTTATCCTCTTGATGTCATTATGTCTTGTGAATATTAAATTTCCTAAGGCCGTTTTCCTATTTATACGTCCTAGAAATGCCTTTATTATCCTAAGTTTTCTAAATTGTAATCAACAACCTTCCCGATGTCATCAGTTTTTTTCTCGGTATATAAGCTGAAGATACAAGTATTTAGTCCTGTACTAATGGTAATTCAGATCGGTTCGATGTGGTAAAATTGGCTGCTGATCTAAAAAAATTATATATAGAATATAGTTATATATATAGAATGTAATCCGTTGTTAACTGGTGCAAGAAATTGCGTGTTAATTTTAACGTTTCCAACATTAAACCATTGTCTTTTAATTGTCTTAGACAAAATTTTTTATCTTCCATGGCTGAAGCTAATAATCTAGATGAGTGACTCATTGCGCTTTCCAGGACTAATGTTTTCCGCTAACATGCATTTGAAAGATTATATTGAATCAAGTGCAAGGTGTTGTACGAGTAAAGCTGGTTCACTGTGTCGTGCTAAACCTTTGTCTCGCCAGAATGTATATTAGACATTTATAAATATAACATTCTCCCATGTATTGAATATTGCTGTCTAGTGCTTTTGTTATGTATTTAGAGATTATTGATAGAAACCAGTGAAGAATCTAAAATGGCATAGGTTCTCACGTGGCATCTCGGCTTCAGTCACTTTTTCACCGCCGGAATGTAGCATCGTTCTGCCTCTTTATCATATCCGTCCCAAGCACGACAGTAAAGCCACTAAAACACGAGGAATTGCTGTGTGTGAAAAAAATTAGAAAACTGAAAACATTATAAAGGAGCGAGAACAAGAGAAAAATAATCACGAAGTCAATAGATAACGATTGACATTGCATTTAATTTTTTGAAGCCAAAGTCGACCGGGAATAAACCGGAAGAGAGTTCCACAAATGAGAACTTCGAGAAAAGAAACTGCTAGCATAGAACCTAATGTTACGTCTAGCCAATTCAAGTGTAAACAGATGAGACTTTGTTACTGTGCTTAAATTTATAAAAAAAAACCTAGGTACCATAGCGATTAGCACATTCGAACAATAAAAGTATTTGTAGAAAATGTACAGAGGAGTAACTTTTCGGCATTGGGAAAGTGACAGAAGCCCTTCTGTAGCTCGACTTTACGAATTTAACCGCAGTAATGCCAGCTAGGGTTATAATTGTAATGTCTAGATGAAAGGGATCTATACTAAATGATTCTTCTTTCGCACATATGGCTCGTGGAACTCTCTTCCAGCCTTTTGCTTCCAGTCAAACCCTTAAATACAAAATCGATCGTTATCTTCTGTCTTCTTATTTACTGTACTTTTATTGTTCACTCTTATTAATGTTTTCTTTTTTCTCATATTCATTCATGTTCAGTAATCCCTTGAGTTATAGTACCTTTATTACTTGGGGTGAAGTTATGACAAAAATTAATACGCATCCTTTCTGCTTCCATTTTCCTAAAAAAAAAATGAGTCCTCGTAGATCACATGTCCATGACATTTTCAGAAACCCTCAGCAAAACCCCATAGCACATGAGCTATGTTTTTCTTTGTTTCTAATTATTTTTTTTTTCTTTCTAATACTTTGCTTGGCTTTTAGAAAGCATCTTCTGCTATTTCAATGAACCTCCGAATTTCGCTGTTTCCTTTTCCATCCTCTATTAAATTTTTCGCAGTTGTTTCAATTTTTGCATTCGCTTGATTCTGTTAAATTTTTAGTTTGCACCCTGCTTTCCTTCAACAGCGTGTCATCTGCATATCTTATGTTGTTAATATTATACCAAACAATAATAAATCCGGGTAGGACATATAGTTATCTTAAGATCCCATCGCTGGAAAGCTTCAATAAATCTGGTAGGAAGGCATATACTTAACTTATGCTCGTTTCTATCTTTGTGCACTTAATTCATTGCCTATCTTTATGCAACCGGCTGACTACGGTATTCTAATGGCTTATTCTAATGTCTATCTAGCAGTCCTAATAGATATACGTATGTTGATTTACCACATGTTTTTACTTAGTCTGTAAAACATGTACACGTCTGTTTGCATTTTTATTCTACTTTCTGATATTATTCTGATCGTATTTCCTCTTCCTGTGTTCTTGAGGAAAACACACTGTTCATATTCTATCTTTAACCTAATTTTGACACGATTGCTATTCGTCAGAATTCGAACAATAAGCTTAGTTAAGTGGCCCATTAAGTTGATTTTCTGAGGGGGCTCGCATTCATTTGCAACTGGTTTCTTAAGCTTCGCTACAAAGATGGATCAAGGTCGTCCAATATGGTGCTACTGTCGTCTAATAGATGGGTGTATGTGCAAATAACAGACTCCGTCAGATTTTGAAATCCTCTAAACGATTTCTCTTTCCACGCCGATAACACCTACTCTACGCACTCATCTAATTATTTATTCATTGTTTCATTCTTTTTCCTAATCTTCTTATTCTTCATCTATGTGCCATGTTTCTTTGGGGCGTAGGCGATCATGAATCTCAAAATTTTTTTAGACCTTTGTAGATCTTAGTAAAATTTGTAGCTATGCAATCTCTCCTAAACCATGTTCTGAGAACCATTTAAACAACGTTGTTCTGAGGCATGCTTTGTTTTTCTCTGTGATATCTTGCCTTTATATATGTCCTGTGAGTGTCAACTTTTCTAAGCCCTCTTTCCTCATTATGTCCCCTACTATTTTCAACTGTCCCTTTCTGGTGTTAAATATGGATCCTTTTTTCGATTTTCACACTGAGCACAAGTTCATTCCATGGTATTCTCAGTATCCTTCTGTAGATCCACGTACCTCTTGCCTCAAGTCTCTTCCACATCTGCGAGATTTCCAGCATTCACTATATATCTTAGGAAAACAGTTCAGTACTCTTTTATTTGTTTCTAAAGAGATTTTCTTGTTTCTTAATACTTTGCTTAACTTTTGGAAGGCCACTTTCGCTATTCCAATGAGCGTTTGATTTCGATGTTGTACTTTCCGTTTTTGGTTAAAACAATTCCTGGAAGGAAAATAGGGGCAAAATATTAGTAGACTAAAACTAATGTACTTTTCTTTTTCTAAGTCATTTTCCTAATCTATATGTTTGCCCAATGCTATATAAATAGATATACACTATCAGCGCTTGTTTTTATTTATTTATTTTATTTTTGCCTTAATGTCTGAGCCAGAAATCTTTGATGCTGATTAGATTCTACATAAGTCCTCAGTTGGTCATCATTGTAAATGCTTTCCATCTGTCCTTTACAATTTCGTCTTCGAATGATTCTTGAAATATTTTTACCGATCACAAAATGGCTGAAATAGCTTATACTTCTTTTGCTACGAGTTTAAAATCGTTCTCATTTTTAACTGTTTTTTAAAGACATGATGATTTTAGTCTTAATTGGTGTAGGTTTACTCTTGAGTTACACCACTCAGTAATTAAATTGATTTGATTTCCTGTTTCGGAAAAAAAAGTTTACGGACTATTGAAAAATGTAATTATTTTTTAAAATAATGTGATAAATCGGCATCGAACATCGCAGGAATTTATTTGGGCAGCTCATAAAACAGAAGGTAAAATATATTGTAATTTCTGAAAAGAAGAAAAGAAATGCGAAAATATAATAAAACATAAATAAGAATAAAAAGTAAAATATTTCAGAGGAAAAGGGAAAGGAAAGTTTACGTACAAATAACGTAGAAACATTGAAAGAAAAAAATGAGGAAAAGAAAGGAAGAATAAAAAGGGGCATAATTAAAAGGGATTAAGAAAGAAATGGAGAGGAGGTGGGAAAAATAATTTCATAGAATGAGATTATAAAGATCATAAAGACAGAAAAAAGAGAGAAAAAATTTCTTACGATAAAAATATATATATATATATATATTAAAATATAAATAAAGCGAAAGAGTGAAAATGGTAGTACCAAAAAGGAGGTTACAGAGAAGTAGATTTAAATTTTGAAAAAGTAGGTATAAAAAAGAATGAATAAGTAAAAGTTAAGGGAAAGAAAAGCGTGAAGAAAGAAAAATGGAAGTGAAGAAAATATGAAAGAAAGAAATAAGAAGAATGAAAGAGGAATGAAAGCAGTGATGGAGAAAGAAAAAAAAATTATAGAAATAAGTAAAAAAAAACAAAGAAAAAAGAAAGAAGAAAAGAAAAACAGATTTGACAACTGAAGGATGAGAAAGCACTCAGATACAGTAGAAATAGGGACTTCAAATACACACACATATATATTAATTAAACAAAGATAATGAAAATAATAGAAAATAATAAGGATAATAAGAGAAATGAGAATGAAGAAATAAAGAAAGGTTTTAAAAAACGAATAAAATGTTAGAAAAAGAAAGTAAAAAAAAACAGAAGAAAGAAAGAATGTTGAAATCACTGAGGAAAGAAATAAGTGAAATAATACAAGAGAAAGAAAGAAAGAAAGAAAGAAAGAAAGAAAGAAAGAAAGAAAGAAAGAAAGAAAGAAAGAAAGGGAAAATAACGGAGGAAAGAAATAAGTGAAAGAAGACACGGAGAAAGAAAGAAAGAAAGAAAGAAAGAAAGAAAGAAAGAAAGAAAGAAAGAAAGGGAAAATAACGGAGGAAAGAAATAAGTGAAAGAAGACACGGAGAAAGAAAGAAAGAAAAAAGAAAGAAAGAAAGAAAGAAAGAAAGAAAGGAAGGAAAATAACGGAGGAAAGAAATAAGTGAAAGAAACACGGAAAAGAAAAGAAAGAAACGGAAAGAAAGAAAGAAAGAAAGAAAGAAAGAAAGAAAGAAAGAAAGAAAGAAAGGGAAAAATAACGGAGGAAAGAAAGAAAGAAAGAAGACACGGAGAAAGAAAAGAAAGAAAGAAAGAAAGAAAGAAAGAAAGAAAGAAAGAAAGAAAGAAAGGAAAAATAACGGAGGAAAGAAATAAGTGAAAGAAAACGCGGAGAAAGAAAGAAAGAAAGAAAGAAATGGAAAATAACGAAAGTAAGAAAGAAAGAAAGAAAGAAAGAAAGAAAGAAAGAAAGAAAGAAAGAAAGAAAGAAGGAAACATATTTAAAAAAGAAAGACAAGATAAAGAAAGGAATGAGACAATATAATTGAGGATATCAACTGATGAATAGCAAAAAGGAAAAAAACATATTCAACACAGCGGATAAACAAAGAAAATTATGGTTAAAGAAAGTGAAGCGAAAATGGAGAGAAAATAAGTAGATTTTTTTTTTTTTTTGTGAATGTATAAAATAGTCCAAAAATGAAAGGTAGTAAGAGAAGAGTTAAAAAAAAAGTTGTGAAAAAAAAAGGTGATAAAACTACAGAATTAACTGAGTAGTGACAGAACGAGACAGAGGTAAAACAGAGTCCCGATTTGTGGGTCACGAAAAGTGTGACATCAGGTTTGACGGTGGTCGAGGCAGCACATGAGGACATTGCTCACCCTAACCATTAATTGGGGTTAGGCAGGAGTCAGAGGTCATAGCAGATTCGGTTTCCTGGCAGGTAACAACTTAGATGTATCAAGGTGTCAGTCTTACCAGTGCTAAATGCCGTTGGTCGACCGTTTGTCAACTCACGGCCAGTGGGTCTACTCTTCCCCTTTATCCAGACCGTCACAACCATGATCAGGGTCCAGATTCTCTAGTTTTTTTCTTTCTTTTTTTTGTTTTTTTTTTTACAAATGACATTTCCCGACTTTATTTGCGTTAAGGGGGCGGGTCAGAGTTTTGTATTTTAGGCTGATTCATGGGGTTGATGAACACGAAAGTAAACCAACGATCCCAAGATATTATTATTAGTACTGAGTGAGTGAGCAACACACCGACTTGGACTACAACTACACGTAGCCCGATATGACTATAAGCCTGAAAAGAGTATACCAGGCACATGCATAACAGCCAAATATGCGCGATTGATTGACAACTTTTCATTAAAAATCAATTTATATACTTATTATTATTGTTGTTGTTGTTGTTGTTTTATTTCTTTTGGTTTCTTGTATATACTCATTTCTTTCCGGGTCCCGACCAGAGACCTAAGGTCAGAAATGGCATCACGACATTTTCCACTGAGCAGGTTTGAAAAAAATGCAAAAAATCGCATATATTATTATTATTATTATTATTATTATTATTATTATTGTTTTTTTTGTGTTATATTTCCTGTTTAATATCCTGTAGAGCCGGGTCCAAATTTTCCTATATGGTCCTTAGGCCATATAGGAAAATTGTCCTTTAATTGATGGCACATTATTAGTATATGAGATGTTCCTAGTAGGTCAATCTTCTTAGCAACTTGTATGTTGATGTTACCTGGGACACTGTTACTAAAATTGTCCATTACTTTTCTCACGAGGCCCAGAGCTCCGATTACTATCGGTACAGTCTCAGTCTTCATTTCTCCACAATCTCAATCTTCAGGTCTTTGTATTTGGACAATTTCTCGATAATTTTCATGGAGGTGTTTCTCTCAGATGCTACTGATATATCAATAATCCTACAATTCCTGAATGTTTTGTCTTTTATGATAATATTAAGTCCATCGGCTTTTATTTTTCTGACAGTTTGAGTTGGCACGTTCCATAGGATATTTGTAAAGTTATTTTCGGTAAATGTGTCTGGCTGGTACTCAAATCATCTCTCTTCTTCTTCTTCTTCTTCTTCTTCTTCTTCTTCTTCCTTCTTCTTCCATTATTATTATTAGTAGTAGTAGTTGTAGCAGCAGTAGTAGTATTACTACTACTATTCTTATTAAACAAAATGATTCATGTAACTTTTCTAATATTTTTGAACACTTGAGAGAAGAGCGCAATTTAAAAAAAATAAAGAAAAGAAGAAGTTTTTTAAAAAAGTTTATTATTAGTAGTAGTTGTATTGATAGACTGATATTTGTGTGGCATTTGAAGAAAACTTGTTGGTAAAAATCTGCTTAAAACGCGAGATCATAGCAAAATAATTTTGCGAGCAAAATTTCGAGGTCAGTGTCTGACTCAAGGGCTTCAATCAATTTTTAATGTTTGTATATTTCTTAATCATTTCAACCCCAAGCAAGGCAATAAGACTAAGACGCAAAGGGGGCTACTGAGTGTGAAAAATATTAGAAAAATATTAAGGGGCCAATGAGCATACATATCCTAGCTAAGTTAAGTGAAAAAGGAAAATAAAGCATCAAATTAAACCTAAGCTAGCCTAGTTTCGGGGTGGGTTGCACAATTTCAACCCAGGTAGAGCAATATTCTGATGCCTAACCGGCATCAATGTGCCACTTAAGGTCAGCCTCGTTCACACGACACAAACGCGCAAGATTTACCCACCTCTTGCTGAATTCTGATGAAGTGAGCCGCCGTCTTTCCGTCATAATCTTGACTTTAAGCTGATGCTTAAAGTACAAGATCAGTTGGGAAGAGGTGAATCCCTCCATAGAATCCCTTCTGACGTGTCGTCCAAATCACGACTCTCATAACGCCTAGCAAGCAGTGGAACACATACCGTTCAGCAACAAAAGAAGAGGAATTAATAAGATTGGCATTGCATAGAAGCTGAAAGAAGTGTCGAGAGACGTACCTGACATTATAGAAAATACGTTTACATCTAGTAATTTCAACTGCAATATGGTGAGACCTAGCCACTAATCTAGTACTGTGTTTAAATTCTTAAAGTCTAAGTATTAAAGAGGAAAACTTCTCAGAACAATTAAAAGGAAAGTATTGATAGAAAAGACAGAGAGATGCTATGTTACGGCGCTGGGGAAATGACTGAAGCTGATGTACTACTTTTTGGCGTTTTAACCCGTGATAAAAATTTAGTGCTAGATTTATTCAGCGATTTCTATATTATTATAAAATAGAATATTAATTAAAATACTATTAAATAGCTATTTCCTTATTATTAACATTGTTATTATTTTTGTATATTATTATTATTATTATTATTATTATTATTATTATTATTATTATTATTATTATGTTTAATGTGTTTCGATTTGCGCTGTGTAGTGTAAATTAGTCTCTTTAAAATACATTTTTGTATCAGAAGATGCAAACATATATGGTGCCATTCATTTAAAAACAGGAATATATAATTGTGATCACTCATGGAGAGACATCTACGGAAGATGAATATAATCTATTATTATTAGTAGTAATAGTTACGTATGTTATCAGCATAGTTCTTCTCATCATCTATACATTGATCTTGGGAGGCTAATCATGATCGCCGTCTTCAATTAGTAGATATTTTTAGGATGTGGTATGGAATGCTTAAATCGGGGATGTCCAAACAATTTTCAAACAGGGCTAGATTTCAGGAGGTGAATATGCGTGAGGGCCGCCCATTCTGCTTGAACCATTAAAATTAAATGCAAATGAACTGTCCTATGAAAATTTTATTGCAGATGACATATTTTCATTTTTTCACATGGATGACAAATAAATTTAAACAGGTCTTACCAAAATCATTCATCTTGCCATATCTGAAGCCCATATAAGATGAATTAAAATATGTCTGCGAAAAAAAAGATGTTCCAGGAAGGTATATTATATGTCAGGTTAATTTTTAAAAATTATTTTAAAAAAATATGAATAGAAACTTAACACCACAATTTATCACATTAAAAATAAGAGAACATAATGTGACACAAGTTCAAGTGTCCAAATATATATATATATATATATATATATATATATATATATATATATATATATATATATATATATAATGATTTTGACCAACACGAAACAAACTGCCATTTTTTGGTAAAACATTTTGCATTTCTTAGGTATGTACTTTACATGCTTTGATTGAAAAGATTGGCGGGCCATAAGTGGTTCATTCTATGACGGATGATGAAATTTGAGCGTGAGCCGTAATTGGTTCAGGGGCCGAACTTTATACATTAACCATCTCTTCGCATCTGCGCTCGTATATTCACATCTTATAGGAAAAAAGATATGGACTCTTATTTCTTCCTTATCATACTCCTGATGTGGCTCGAAATGGTTCCGTATCGTGGAACTAGTCACACGTGTACGATTTTGTGAATCGATATAGTTCCTCTTCTAGATTGAGGGATTCAGAGAGTCAGAGCCGGGAAGGCGGTTTCTGACGGATGAGAATAGGAGATTACCGTTATAATAGTCACAATAATAGTCACAATAATAGTCACAATCATATTGCATATTTGTTTCAGTTTTCTGGCGAGGTGTATAATTTTTCCTGATTTTTAATTCATTTCAATTTTGACCTGAAACAGATTTCTCATCCTATTTTCATGTCCGAATTTCTAGGATGAGAATTTATCTATATTTACATTATTTACATTCGGATTCATTTTTTTTTGTCATCACAACCTCAATTTCCTTGATTTTATTGTTACAACTTTTCAGTCGGACTATAGGATACAAAGTAACTGATATTGAACAGGCTGGGGTAAGGATATTTTCAACCAACACGGAATTATGATTCAAAACCCAAATATTAACCCAAAATCTAGTCATGATCTTAAATAGTCACGTTAGAGGGAAAATATCATGCAAATCATATGGTTTGGTTTTGGTTTGGTTTGGTTTGGTTTGGTTTGGTTTGGTATTGTTCGTTTTGTTTTGTTTTACGGCATATCAACATCAATGGATTAATTAATGCCGGCAAAATTTTTATTGCTGGTAATAGTTTTTACCAAAAATATATTGCGTGTAATATATCTTAAAAGATCTGTTGCTGTTAATATTTTTTCTTCAAAAATTTTATTGCTGGTAATATTTTTTCTTCAAAAATATATTGCTGGTAATACTTTAAAAAAAATATATATATATATATATATATATAGATGGCAATTTTCTTTTTTTTAAATGTATTGCTGGTAATATATTTTCCAAAAATTTTTTGTTGGTAATAATTTTTGACAAAAAATTGTATTTCTGTTATTAAAACCTATTGATACATTTTCATAATGTTTTTACCCTACTTTATGGGTTAAATATTTGCCCATAGCTTGAACCCTATCAGGTGCTACCACCGCGGGTCAGGGTGGATCTGGGAACACCAGCAATTAAGAGTTGGTTCCACGTTCCATAAAGCCTCCTGATCAGAGGTATTGCTGTTGGGTGTAGTTTATTGTCTTACCCAGGACGCGAATGTAATTTATCGTCATTCTCAGAACGTTATATCATGCGGATTTTCTGAATTCACTCATGTCCTTTTGTAACTATCTTGCTAGATGCTTTGTAGGTAAACCATTGAGTAAAAGAGATCAAGTTTATGGTGAATGAAAAGGGCATCCTACTGAAAGCTTTTCAACAAAACAGCATTTCTTGAGATGAAGCTGTCCGAATGGAACTTACTAATGGAATACGAAGTTAATGGGGATGCTGTGCGCTTGCGTGCGTGATATGGCAGGTCCCATTTGTAAAGGTCCGAGTCGGTGGGGCTAAGGAATATAATTCGTCCGCAAGCATGCCATGCGACAGTGTAGAGATTGCCCAGCAATGATAGATATTGTAAAGTAATTCATCACCCACATGGCCGCGTATACGCTTTTGGACTCTACCAAGACAGGAAAGATAGGGCTGACAGGTTCAGTCAAGATATGACAGCAATACTCCATTTTTGGGTTGATGTCGTTCTTTTAAATACAGAATGGTGAAGAGGAGATCAGATATAGTTTTAGCAATAAGTGATATATATGCGGTCTCGGTCTGATGTTCAAGTCAAGGTGTCTCCTTGAGAGGAGACCCATCCATCATGACAGGTGAAGGTTCGGCGTCTACTCTGTTGTGGTGGAACGTTACTAATGTAGCTGGCTGTAATTGTTTTTGTACTTTTAAGGCAACATGCAGCTTTCATTTTGGTCTTATTTTCAGCATTCAGTTAGGGCCTTTTAACAAAATAGCTGAAATAACATAGACACGAGCCAGTTGCATTCTCTTATATTGTTTTGTTCAAGCTTGCTTTGATCTTAAGCTATTTGTATTAATACAACTTTTATGAATGAGAATTTATAATAAAAAAAAGAAGATATATTATTGTGTGTTCATTTCTGTCTGTTGCACAACCTTTCGGCTTGTTGTATTTACTGTATTTTATCTCCAGTTTGAGTCATTTTGTTGTATTCACTAATATCCATTTGAAATGCACTCGTATGCCCTTTTAAACCAGTTTTTGAACCTTCTGATACGTTTAGTCAAACTTGATGCATTCATTTCTAACCATTTGAACCATTTTTTCATACGCAGTCACGGTGTTTTTCTCTCATTGCACTCATTATCCAAATGATCTTATTTAACTCTGCTTCTCGATTCATTAATTAACAAGTTACGCCCTGTCGATACCTCAAAATAATGGACTATTCCTTTTTTGAGAGACACTACTTGGCTTCAGTGACAAAATGAAAGAAAGAAAGAAAGAAAGAAAGAAAGAAAGAAAGAAAGAAAGAAAGAAAGAAAGAAAGAAATGTTTGAAATATCCTGACAATATCTCATATATTTATAGGACTATTCCATTTTGACATCGTGGAAGGATAGAAAAATCATATCAGGCTCTACTTGGCTTCAGTAAGAAAAAGAAAGAAAGAAAGAAAGAAAGAAAGAAAGAAAGAAAGAAAGAAAGAAATGTTTAAAATATCCTGACACTGTCTCGTATATTTATGGGACTATTCCATGGAAGGTTGGAAAAATCATATCAGGCACTACTTGGCTTCAGTGAGAAAAAGAAAAAAGAAAGAAAGAAAGAAAAAAGAAAGAAAGATAAAAAGAAAGAAAGATAAAAAGAAAGAAATACACAGAGAGGGAGAGAGAGAGATACGAGAAGACAGAAGTATTTAACATCTGTCTCAGGGAAAAGAGAAGAGTTGTCAATTTCAAATCTTTTCATTCGTAATCTCTTCTTAAATAACCAATAGCTTTTCGTATGTTTTTATTGTTATTGCAATATTTTGTTAAACTCAAATATTTAATGACGCGAAAGGTGAATTTCTGCGGATAATTCATTGCCATGGATCTCACCATGCGCTCATTTAACCGTCAAATTAAAAATAAGATTTATCAGCAAATTAAAATAGGAAATATATGAAATTTTCACAGGCATTCCTTGTTATAAATAATTGTCATGACTTTACAAATTTAAATACACATTATTGTCAGTCGGAATTTTAATCACTTTGCGTGTACAATTTAAAATTATAATATAAATTAATATAGAAGATACAGAATTTGAACACAAGATAGGCACGTTTCTCAAAGTACAGCATGAAGCTATAACTCTAAAATAAATCTTGAAAAAAGGTCACATATTTTAAAGAGGCCCACAGATTTAAACACTCAATCAGATGTCTTTCAAAACATCTAAATCATTCAGAAATGTCTAAACTATCATTTGTATCTTTGGAGGTTTACAATCATTCGAAGAAGGCTGGAGCGTACAATGGCCGAAACGTCGTGAATATGGCAACAGAGATGAGGACAACTTTTTGAACAATGTAAATAGTGTAAATGATCATGTTCATACAACCGTTTTCGCATATCCATGATTAAAGATAGCTTCAAGCAAATATATTGTATAAATCTTAATGAAGACGACCCATCAGACCCTACAGTCTGTCTTTGGAAAGTCTCAGACAAAGAAATTTGCGTGATAACGAATTCCATATAAATTGAAAATTTCGAACAGAAGAAAGGTGGGGGACAGAGAGAGAGAGAGAGAGAGAGAGAGAGAGAGAGCATGTAAGGAAAAGATACATTTTTCAATAATATTCGCCCTAAACAAGGTTCTAGAACCACTCGATGTAGATTTTGTCTATGAGGATGTGTGAAGACGATAATGTGAACAGGTGTTGCGGTCGGGGAAACGTTCTTTTGGGAATCGGTTCCACAATGTAAAGATTCGTAGGAAGACGTTGTTCGAGAGGAACTTACATCTCACTAGTGGAATACAAAGGGTATGAGCGTACAATGTTTGTCTCATGGCGTGTCTTTGTTGTGAAGGTTGGAAATGGTGGAACTAAGGAAAGTAGGTTGTCTAATAACTTCACATGGAATTAGCGATAGAAGGGCGAGATGTTTACAACGTTTTATTTATAGGAAAAGGGGTTTTAAGATGAAAAATTATCTATCTTAGACGCTTTTTGACTGAAGAAGTGAATACTGAGGATACTCCATTTCCGGCCTGGTCTGATAATGAGGAGTCAAGTACTTACTACAGTTGTAGAGAAAAGCCACCCATTATTCAAGGATCTTCATCGATGTGTCTTATGCATGAGTTCCACCTGAAGTCTAAAGTGAGCGTAGGTTCTAACAGGTCCTCGGGGCACGGTCCTCCCCGAGAGAAGAACCGTTTATCAAATATTGATATAATGAAACTATTAACTTCCCGAAAGTCCAAATAAAGAGTGGCAGAAAATTCTTATCAATATTACAAAGAACTATAGCATTTAGTTAACTCAAGAAGATTAATTTTCTAAAATGTATATATATATATATATATATATATATATATATATATATATATATAATATATTTTCATATATATATATATATATATATATATATATATATATATATATATATAATAAAAATACATTTTCAGAAAATTAATCTTCTTGATATATATATATATATATATATATATATATATATATATATATATATATATATATATTACGATAAACGTGCAATCAATTTACAAATTCATGAATTATTCACACAAAAACAAAAGCAAAGGTTAATGATTTAATTGGCGAGAAATCCATCATCGGAAACAATTCAAATAATATACAAAAACCTCCATATACAAATATATATATATATATAAATGGCACTTCGGCGTGATCTAATGGTTAGCGAGCTTGTCTCGCTAGATCAGATACGACTGAAAAGTAAGTTCGATCCTCACTAGGTGTCCCAAATTTTCGGCCTTTTGCCACATCTAAGCTACGCTTAGAAAATAACTATAACTATATATATATATATATATATGTATGTGTGTGTGTGTGTGTGTGTGTGTGTGTGTGTGTGTGTGTGTGTGTGTGTGAAAATATATACAAAATAGGAAAGAACTCGTTAGGTAAATAATCCAAAGTTCTTTAGTATTTTTTAGTATTTTTGCTATTTTTTAAAAAAATAGTGCTCGATACAAAAGTAGAGCATAAATATAATTATTTATTTAAAAATATAATTATCTATTTAAAAATATGATTACAACGTTTGAAACATATTTTAAATAAATAATTATATATATATATATATATATATATATATATATATATATATATATATATATATATATAAATTAATTGATTTAAAATATGGTTTTTTCGCTACACAGTTCCAACCATGTTTCAAAAATAGAAGCTAAAAACCCCGAATTTAATTTTGCAATTAAATTAAAAGCATTAGTTCCATTTCATCTTCAAGCGAATTTTGGAGTAACTTTTAAAAAATTACCGGGTTTTAAAGACACAGCTAAAAATCACGTTTCCATGGTTACAGAATATTCTACTTAAATTGAACAAGGGATGTCTAGATTTTCCTTATGTCAGTATCATTGTATAAGTTATTAGCTATGTATATATATATATATATATATATATATATATATATATATATATATATATGTGTGATTATGTGGATTAGTTCACCCATATAATAATGGATCGAAACAAAATATTGGGGAGAAGTGCAAACAGGTAAGGGGTTACAAAGTACAATTGGTTTTACTAGAGTGCTTACCTTAGTACAATAAATTTGCATTCATTTTGGGGAAACTATCAGTTTTATTATAAAATATCTTTTCTAATATGCTGACCTTTACTTTAACTGTCTCTGATTACTAATTATTTTTCCTTGAAGCATCAGCTTAACCAACCTAGGAGACCGTTGAATTTCAAATTTTACATTTTCACGTAATTCTATGGATATATTTATCTCTTCTTAGCGCTTATCACCTCCCCCTTATCCAATGGCCTCTTTCTTTTTCTTTTCCTCTTTTTTTTCCCTTTCACCATTTTCTTTTCCCTTCTTTTTTTTTTGCCCGCGACTACTTCCTTTATTAGATCCCCTTCCATCTCTACTTGTAAATTCTCGAATAGATTTTATGAAAATTTCCAAAGACCGGAAGTAGATGATATTTGCTTCGATAACTGTATTTCTGAATAAAAGTTTTAAGTAACATCCGGATTCCCTACGTTTTAAAAAAGGTTTTCATTTTTTTGACGTTCAAACAAAAATGTACAATATTGTAGTGGATATGTGCATGTTATAATGTAACAGTGCATAAGAAATACACACACACACACACACACACACACACACACACACACACACACACACACACACACACACACACACATACATACACACATACATATATATACACACACACTTTAAAATAAAGGGAAAGAATAGTAAAATTTATGATCCGGTGTTTTGATTAATTATATTTATTTTTAAAAACAGTGCTAATGCTAGCAAATTTTTGATGACTCATGGCAGAGTGGATAAAAGCGTTGGTTAGATCCAGTGACAGGACCCAAAGAGTGTGAGTTCAATACTCGGTTAAGGCAGTGGTGAAGTTTCAGAGGGAAATTATCAGGAGATAACTGATCACTGACATTCATTAAATATGCCACGTGGAACTAAAACAGATTATCCCAGTGAGCGAAATAAAGGGTTAAGTTCGACATTCTAAACACCCGAAGAAGGCCGGAGCATACAACGGCCGAAACGATGTAATAAATATTGCGAAAAAGATGAGGACAATAGTCTGAATAATGTGTATATATATATATATATATATATATATATATATATATGTGTTGTGTGTGTATATATATATATATATATATATATATATATATATATATAGAGAGAGAGAGAGAGAGAGAGAGAGATCCAAGTGTTACTAATTAACCAATAACTGCTGACGGGAGAAGAAGAAGGGGTTCTTACCTTTCCCAATGATATTTGCGCGTAAATAAATATAACGAACACAAAGGGAACAGGGACCCCCCGTCTCCGATTTGCAATTCCGTACCATTGTACATGAAATCGCGCGCACATCCAAGCTTACAGCACCTGATATTCCCAAGCGGACACCCATTCAGTTAAAGACCAGCTTCGACGTTGCTTGACTTCGGTGATCGTACGGGAACCGATATTTCAACCTAATGTCGCCATAAGCCTATTCTTTTCGTTGTCTCCATCGACTGACATCACCTAATAGCATTGGCAGTCATTGCACGCAAGACGTAACTATCAGAGAAAAGAACGACAGGACACCGAAACTTCGTCTCTAGTAAAAATTTCCACTCTCTTTTTTTTATTAATACTCCTTCTTCTTCTTCTTCTTCCTCTCTCTCTCTCTTTCTTACTCTCTCTCTCTATCTTTGATGAAGCTTTCCCCTCCCTCATCTTATTGCTCTTAGCTTCGGCAGACACACGGACTCGCTTCATTTGTCTGTATTGTTGCTTCGAGCCAATTTTGTGCAGAGTATTTCCTCCTGAGCCAATATGTGTTTGTGGAATGGGCTGGTGCAAGAGACGGTCGGTCGACTGTTAGACCAACGGACAGAGCAGTGAAGGGAAAATATATCCTGTCAGTAAAGAAAACAGAGTGTAAAAAGAGAGAAACATTCAGATAAAGTCGCACTGAGCAAGAGTAACTGATCAAAAACTAACAGATATGCGGGAAGGGAGAACGAGAAGGATTTAGAGAGGAACAAATCCTGAGAAAAAAAGATATATAAAAATAAATATATAAAGGAAACGACTGCAAAAGAAAAAAAAATTGTTTAATTCAAAGATAAGAAAGAAAATAATCATACATAAATGCAGGACTATATATTATCTTTAATATAAAGAGTCCATGGATAAATCCTTAATATGCACACAAGCAAACTTATATTAACTTATATTTTCTTCGTATTCTGTGTGCAGTGTCGCTTCAGAACGTTAGCGATCATGGCTCTCTACAAATTCCTGTCCTTTGTAGGTAGTAGTAAATTTTGTTTTTTTCATCT
Source organism: Acanthosepion pharaonis (assembly GCA_903632075.3). Taxonomy (NCBI): domain Eukaryota; kingdom Metazoa; phylum Mollusca; class Cephalopoda; order Sepiida; family Sepiidae; genus Acanthosepion; species Acanthosepion pharaonis. Next base: position 4,276,693 of record CAHIKZ030005435.1, on the reverse strand, counting down.
CTCGTAAACCCTGATCTGCGATCGATTTGAAAAGCTTGTTAGGTAGATTATGCGCTGTTTTCATCTGTCACTCTCCCGATCAATATGCCCTGTATTTGTCAAATTTTCTAAACATGCTTTCCTCATTGTCTGCTCTAGAAATTGAAAATGTCTCTTTCAGATGTTAAGCATAAGCATTTGTCTCCATTTCTCCAAAACTTTGTCGTTATTCATATGTTCATTCCATGGAATTATCAGAACTCTAGAACCATATTTCTGCCGCTTCAAGTCTTATCTTTATGTCTGAGAGAGTCTAGCATTCATTGTCATATAGGAAGACTGATATTATGTAAGAGTTCAGTACTTTTTTCTTTGATTTTAACGAAGTCTTCCTGTTTCTTAATAATTTGCTTAGCTTTTCTATGGCATTTTTCTCTATCCCGGAGCGTCTTCAGATTTCGGTTTCGAACGTTCCGTCCCCATTTAAAACATTCCCCAGATATTTATATTTGATTTTGTTATCCCCAGTTTGTAATTTGCATGTTTGGCTGTTCCTTTCGCTGACATTTATGTCTTCTGTTTTCTTTCAATTGATGTTTTGTCCTTTCTTTCCGCTTTCCTTCATTGCTTTCTCTAGGATTTCTTTTCTGCGTCTGATATCAACATTGTGTCCTCTGCATAGATTATGTTCCTAAATTTATGGATAATAATGAATCCTGGTAGGACTTCTAGACAAAAACCTACCAGTCCTGGATAAGACGATAGATTATACCCGCATCCCGGGCAGGGTGCATAAACTACATCGAACAGCAAAGCCTCTTAATTGCTGGTGTTCCGATGTCCACCCTGACCCTGGGTAGCAGCACTTGTTATGGTCCCAGCTATGGGCAAATAGTTATACCCCAAAAACACTATGGACGTATAAAAATAGGTTTTAATAAAAGCAATACATTTTTGTAAGTTATTATTACCAGCAACACATTATTCCTAGCAAAACGTTTTGAAAAAAATATTATCAGCAATACATTTTTGGAGAAAAGACAATAGCTGCAGTTAAAAAAAAATTGTCGAAATTAAATAAGCCATTGAAGTCGATATGCCGTAAAACAAACCAAACCGAACCTGGTAGGACTTCTAATTCTCTCAGAATTGATTCACCATAATGGCTGAATAATTCCGTTGAGAAGACGCATACTTGTCTTAAAACCTTTCTAGTTTTGTACTAGTTACTTTATTTTCTATCCGTTAGCAGGCGATTTGCCGCCATTGTAAATTCTGGATTATTCTAATACACTTCCAAAATATATCGAGGCAACCTAGCCGTTCCAACAGATCATTTTTATGTACTTTACCAGACGCTTTTGCATAATCTATAAAACTTGTAATTTTCCATATATATATATATATATATATATATATATATATATATATATATATACCTTTCAAATTAACTCATATTTGACACAATAGTTGTTAATAAAAATGAACACGCTACTGCCCATGTCTAAATGATTGAATTTCTCTGTATCCTTGGAAACAAATATTATGAATGTAAGTGCTTTTAAAACACAGTATATTTCAAAATAAGTTCTTCCAAAATTGGCTTGAAAATGAAACAGAACTAGGGCTTTTAATTTAATTATATAATTTAATTTGAAGTTGTTAACTTTTGTTTTTGAAACATCTTAATTCATGTGTAGCGATGGAACAATATTTTTAAATAAGTTAATTTATAATATTTATACCCTGTAAATTTACATTGAGAATTATTTGTAAAAGTAAAAATATCAATAAGAACATCGGATTATATATCTTACTGTTCTTTCTTTTTTTTTACTATATATATATATATATATATATATATATATATATATATATATATATATATATATATATAATCATATGTAAGTAGCTAAATTTTGGGATGTCTGGTGCAGGCTAAAATAAATTTGAATTCACCTCAGTTGCCGTGGTATGATGAGAGATACTTTTGTGCTAACACCGCAAAATCGTTATATATCGCCACAAAGAATCCATATTGAAATACTGGGCGTAACAGCAAAATTGTCCAAATCATATAACAGCATAATTGTCCATCCCACAAAATATTTAATATGTAAAAAAAAAAAAAGGAAACTAACTGAGTTTCCTTTTCCAAAGTTTTCAGATAAGACATTTACCCATTTGTGGTAAGAACCACTGAAGAACCCTTTGAGTTATTCAGCTAAAAATAGAACTGATTAAAATAATTTTGTGTCATCGCCACAATGACTTACCAACTGACCAATGTTGAGAGGGAAAATATCATTCAGGTCTTCAGTAATGGTACCAACCTTCATAATCTGGCTTCCATCTTCAATGTCCATTCATGAACCATCAAGAGAACGGTGAATAAGTTTTAAAAAGAGGGAAAAGTAGAGAGAAAAACTGGATCAGCAGGACACAAAAGGAAGGGAGATCATTATTTCCTCTTAAAGGTAAAGAAAAGATCCAATTCAGCCCATAAGACTTTTGGCAGCTGAGAGAGGAGTTTCAGCTATGACAGCCTAAAAAGCAATGAAAAAAGACAAGAAAATTAAATCGTACGTGAAACCTGTTAGGTATCTTGTTACTCCAGGCCAGAAGGTTAGGGGAAGGGTCATCTTGAATAGGTTTGAAAATGATCTTGAAATATATATATATATATATATATATATATATATATATATATATATTTGAACATTATTTCGATGCTTCATGCGCTTCTGATCCTTACCTCTGATTAACTGATGAAGATATCATTTTCGTTTATGATCGATTTCATCACAATTCTTCTTTTAAGCTTGGAGAGCAATTACACATTCTTATTTCCTCAAAGAAGCGTCCAATTTTATTATAAGAACTTTGGAAAATTCCAGTAAGATATCTTTAATCATTTCTAATATACAACGGCTCAGAACTTAATTCAACAATTGGACAATTTTGCTGCAACACCCAGTATACTGAGATGTGGGTAGATTTGGATAGAACTCATAAATAAATCATTTCCCGATAAGAATCATTCGGCATTCATTGTAAATTCGATTCCAATAACTGATATAGCTCTTTCCGTTATTGATTTTGGATTTCCTTCGTAACAGTTTATTTTTTTTTGTAAGGTGTGAAACTTCAGCATCAAGATTAAGCCATTTCTTTCTCTGACATATATTGTTATCCATTTCAGTTATTGCTGCTCGGGTAAAATGCCATGTGTTCTAATTTAGGCTATTTAGTACAGTACTTTGCTCGTGAACCTGTAGCGCCATTCCACGAGTTTCGAACAAGAATCGTCCTCTCAAAGACCTACAGTTTTCATTTTCTCGAAACCATTTACAATCATTTATCTGAGAAAGCAGTTGCATACATAAGACAATTTATCCATTTCTTAACAGTGTCATGTATGTCTTCCCCATCAAAGTCTGTATCTATCGAGTATATTTAAGAAGATAACTTCTTTGGTCAATGTTTTTATTATTATTATTATTATTATTATTATTATTATATATTTATTTATTTATTAGTTTCAATGTTTTGCGAGTTGTGGTGTAATGGATATCGAAAGCCGAGTTCGAATTCTAGGTGAATTTGATACATTCACTTACGCATAAATACCCCTGGGAAAGGTATTTATTCATCTCTTCTGGCAGGACACACTGGGTTCTATAGCAATGGCTCGCAACCAGTCTACCGCAGAAAGAAATGGCAACCTTCTTCGAGAAATTCTTCATAATCTATCACGAATCGAAAGAGACATGATCGCCAAAACGATGTTGCTTAACTGACTGAGCATCATTTGGTGTTGAATAATATTTCCCCGAGAGTGCGAAATATTTTATTACCTTATTCCCTAGACTAAATTTATAGGTAGTTTCTCTATGTTAAATTTTAATGTTGCGAGAAAATACTTTCCTTGCAAGAAAGATCCTAATGTCCCCAGAGTAAACACCAGTTTGTTGCAAATTGACAAGTCCCAATACTTGTAGACTGAGAATTGCATGCTGTTATATCAATAGTTATATGAAATCTCGGAATATATAGATTTAAGTCACTGAAAGAAATGGGAGCGTTTATTTTTTTAAAGAAAATTTTTCGACGTTACCGAACTAGTTAAGATCTACCCGTTTATTAATTCTCGCCATCAAAGTTGTTTAAAACGATTTTTTCCAATATGATTCTATGGATTAATCAGGTTCAGGCATGTCTAGTAAAAAAAAAATATCTGGGCTTGCTGTGAAAATCGAATGACTCCACAGAAAAATGTTCAAGATTCCTTTCCTACCCATCGCTTTACGACTGTCGTGTTCTGCATTGTTATCAGTGCGACTGTCTATTTCAGGATCTGAAAGGGATGGATGTATTTTGCCTGTGTGGCGTTGTGAAATATTAAAAAGGCAATGACCAAATGACGTTGCGATTTTCTTAGTGTCGTTCGGCTGGTCCTCAAGCAAGTGTGCTAATTAAATTATTGAAGCACTCATAAGCATTGTCAGTAACAGTAGATCTTTCTTCGTAAGTCGCCCCATCAACACCACTAAAATAATCACCAACACCGATGTACCAAACATTATCCACTTCAATAACAGCTGCTCCTCCACATCAGACAAAGAATATGGCAAATATTGTTTTTGTTTTTTTTAATGCGATTTCAACGATTTTTTTTCTATTCAGAATATACATCCGTAGTTAAAAGAAATGATATTTTTACAATTCTATTGTAGGCTCAATTTTACACCTAAGCTTAATGAATATATATCTAGGAATCAAAATTTCAAATAAAACGAAAGATTGCCAGTTTGTGCATATCATAACAATTATGATTATTGCATTTCGAGAACAGGAATTACAAAATAATTTCGTGCCCCCACCCGCCACACATATAAAACATACATTCAATATTTATCAGGTTTTTACGGCTTATCAACCATTTTGAAAGTTATTTAAAACAAGAAAAACATTTTAGATTGAAAGATCTTTTTCTGACATAATAATGGTTCAGTGATAAACCTCTTACTATTTAACCCATAGCTGGTTTGGTTTGGTTTGGTTTGGTTTCTTTTACGGCTTATCAACCTCAATGGATTATTTCATGCCGACAACTTTTTTTCCAGGTAATATTTTTGTTTTGTTAAAAATCTATTTCTGGTAATATTTTTTTCTCAAAAATGTATAGCCGGTAATTATTTTAAAAGATGTATTGCTGGTAATATTTTTTTTCGAAAACGTAATGCTGGTAATAGTTTTTCTCTTCAAAAATTTATTTCTTTTAATAATTTTTTTGCAAAGTATTTCTGGTATTAAAACTTATTTTTACACTTTCATAATGCTTTTTACCTCAGTTTCGGGGTTAACTATTTGCCCATAGCTGGGACCCTAACAGGTGCTACCACCCCGGGTCAGGGTGCACCTGGGAACACCAGCAACTAAGAGGTAGTTCCACGCTCCTCAAGACCTCCTAATCAGAGGCCTTGCTATTGAACGTAGCTTATCGTCTTACCCAGTAAGCGGATGTAGTTTATCGTCATACCCTGAACGGTAACCCATAGCTGGAGGGAGAAAAGGTGGATTCATACTTTTCTCAAGGATATTTGTGCATAACTGGATATATCGAACCAAACGGGATTTGGTACTCGGCTGTTTGATTAAAAATTCCGAGGCATTAACTATTACAGCACCCGCACATCCATCAAGGTACTGACCAACGTTGTTTAACTTCGGTGATCATACGGGAACTTGATAGTCAACATTTAATTTACGAAACTGAATACCTTAAATACGTTTAAAAGCATTTTGCTATTAGTGTTCGTCTAATCCAAGGCTCAAGAGCCACTGAAGGTAGAGAGTTACTTTGTGGTGTTGTATGTGCCTAAAAAAGGCAAGAAGTGAGGTTCATGAACTTATACAGGGAAGGTAATGGTTGACCCTAGACATCATGAGGTCAAGATTGTAGCGATTTGGAAAACATCTCGCCGGGAGTCAATTCTCCAAAGCAGTAATTCTTGGAGAGAGGTCCAAGTGGAACTCAGTTCTTATTAATGGAATACGAATGGAATTGGGGTGATTCACCTTTGTGTAAGAGGCTTGCCAACTGCAAGGGTCAGAGCCGATGGAAGATATGAATGTAGCTCTGCCATAGAAACAACTATAGAACAGTGACAGGCACACGAAGTTTTTCGTCACAACAAGTTATTTTAATAAAATGATTAAATAATAAACACGTAGGATAATATTAATAAATTTAGCATATTTCGGTATTTGATTTAGCTTCAACGAAAAGGGTTTGATCGTAAAATAATGTGGAGTTAGGATACATTATTTAAATTCTACATTGTATTGTTTTCATTGGTTTTGCAGGTGTCAGGTTTATATCATGTAAAAAATGCGACCACGTTTGATTTTATAATGCTAGCGTAATTTAAGTCTGTTTTAAAAATCGGCTATATTTATGTATTTTATTCTGGGTATTATGATAAATGAGACGAATGCTTCAGGTGAAATAAAATGCTCTAATAAAAACAAATTTTAATGCACATTTAGATAGGAATGTTTTTCAATATATATATATATATATATATATATATATATATATATATATGCATATTTCATTGAAGACGTCAAACAAGGTGCTTTTATTTAGTTTTTATACAATTTCTCATGCGATCTAATATTTTTTTTCTTTTCAGGTGATAAATTATATAAAAACTCACCGAACGCTATCGGCTATACATTTAGGCATTTTCATTAAATATTTTAACTTTTAAATAAGAAATTGTTTGTTCCATGTATGTTTTATAAAATATTTTCATTTTTCAAAACACGGTCAAGATATTGTGCCCATGTTCAGGATCGACTCATCCCTCTTCTCTTAGTATTTACGCGGCCTTGTGGGTGATGAATTATTATTAAGTGTTGTTTTTTTTTATTAATAAGACTTCAATTATTTTTAGCCTTTTTTTTCCATATAGATGATTCTATTATATTAGTGTTGTCAAATATATATATATATATATATATATATATATATAAGAATTGGGATGACATACGGAGAGATTAAATATGGTTCAGAATCCGACAGAATGATTGATAAAGAAGAAATGTTTCACTTTCATAATTTTTTTATGCAGAAAATATTTCGAGGGTACTCTGATAAATATCTTAACGTCTATAACCACACATCAAGCACACTATATTACATCATCTTTTTTTATATAATATCCTTATTTGAAGAATCTACCAACTACTAACACCATAACCAGTGTTCCGTAAAAACGTTCCCAACAAACTAACAGAACAGCTACCAAACATAAATAAAAATACCCCCCCAATAAAACAAATATACATTATCATCTGAATTCCGCATAGGCAAACTAGAATCATGATACACTTACACACATTTTACCCACGGACGTTGCTTAAAGAGACAAATCCTTCTGAAGGAAGCGTAACCAATGAAAAACAAAAAGAGAAAAGTTTAAAAATACAAGAAAATTCTCTACCTTTATCTCCATAACTAATTCTCTGATGAAGCTTTTAACTAAGCAAAATATGTTAGAATCATCACACACGCACTCATACACACATACATACGTTCACGCAACGACTATACAATCTATCAACATAATATTAAACCTGATTTCAATTGCAATCTATACAACAATCAGATTAGGGCAGTAATTTGACTTTACCATCGATGACAGTAGCAAAACCCCTGGCTTAATGTACAACTCACTTGAAGGACGAATGAATCACCAGAGGCATCAACAGCAGCAATAAGCAAAAAAGTGCTCAGATGCGAACACGTATTAATTTCCCGCCATTGTAAACGATATTTTTAGTGAAGACGGAGTAGGCGCTCCGTTTATTTTCTTAAAATATTTATTTATTTTATTATTTTTGTATTATCACCTACCGGCCTAAATATTCGAGAAATCTTATTAAAGAAAATTGATTCATTGATTAATTTGATTATTCATACGGCTTATTAACCTTTTGTAGGCTAGTTAAAGCCAGCAAATACTTTGAAATTTTAAGAATTCTTTTGAGATAATAGGGATTTTCTGATACAAACCCTACTAATTAACCCATACATGGGAGGAGGAGAAGTGTATTGTTGTCTTTCCTAAAAATATTTCCGCGTAAATCAATATAAAACTCCGACTGGAATTGGATGTCAGTGGTGTTAGAATATGAGTTAAATTAAATTAGCGGTGGGCGACTCGTTGTTTTGAACGTGTATTTTGATTCAAGTTCAGGTCTCATGTAGAACTCATATATACAAAACAAATATGGCCGAAGAAAATGGCTGTTTCCTTTTACTAGAATGTAACTGACTCCTCCTACAAGATTCTCTCTGTAAAAGAGACAGATCAGAACAAAAATAGACTAGCGTTGCCATATCTAGTCTGAAGCCAACTAATCTTTATTTTTCAATCTTTTCAAAAGGTTTACGCGGCCTTGTGGGTGATGTATTATTGTTAATATTAACACATAGGCAAGGGAATTTTTTATATCCTATCACTATTCTATTGTTATAATTATGGTAAAGTTTCAAGACACTTTAATTCTATTTATACAGACTTTCACAGCTGAACACTACTCTGACACGTACACGGGATCGACTCATCTCCCTTCTCTTAGTATTCTATTGATAATGAAGAAATTCTACTCATGCATTCCCCAGAATTATGTCCATTTTGGAACAGACCCTAGAGACGATGATTCCTTATCACTGCAATCATAAACTCTTCAAATCTAGAATCATCCATTATCCATGCTCCATATCATCATATGTACTCCTTACTTCCTCATTTCTGCAACAACATCACAAGTATCCTTCTAATCTGGGTGGATTCTGGGGTTTGTATGGGATAAAAGAATGTTTATATTAGAATATTTGAATATTAGACTAATAGTCCAATATATAAGTGGACTGTAAAAATCAGAATTCGAAATCTGACACAAGTGTTCCGTTAACGGCTTCTGCTGCTGCTACACGCAAAATTACAGCTAACTTGTATTTGGCGTTTGCCTGCAGGTATAAACTGTCGGTATTGCCTTTACTTTTGGCAGTTCTGCTCACAAATCACTGACCGACATTGGTAACCAGCTTGGTGCCGCCAGTTTCGAAGGATGTCGCAACAGGAAAGCTCAAAGGCCAAAGAGCGCAATTACGTTTGATTGTAATATAACCCCATGTGTACAAAAACATGATATCAAATCAAATGGTATGAGTCCGAGTAATTTTCAAGGCTCTTTGATCTTTAAAGTTTGTGATTAGTATATAAATGCGTGAAAGAATCCACGCTCCATAAGAAAAGATATCGTTGCACAATTTTGCCCATGTAGAGAATGGATCAATAGGTAGGTCTATAGTGTTATACAGTTAAACAAACGGCTCTATTTCCACTTCAATTAATAGTTCAATTTGGCACATGAACTGAAATACATACATACATTCACACACACAGACACACACACGCGCGTATAAACACACACACATATAAACACACACACATATATACATACACACATATACATACACACACATATACATACACACATATATTTATACACACATATTTATACACACACCTATATTTATACACACACACACACTTATATATATATCCACATATTTATACACATATTTATACACACACATATACATATAAACACACACACACACACATATATATATATACATACATATATATACACACACATATATTTATGCACACACACATATTTATGCACACACACATATATCTATGAACACACACACACACACACACACACACACACATATATATATATATATATATATATATATATATATATATATATATATATATATATATATATATATATATATGTGGCACGCGGCTGAATAGTTAGAACATTCATTCTGACCATGAAAGTCGGGTTCGAACCTCACCATGGTTGATATGTCGGAAAGAGACTTCCTGATGTTATCGAACTGGATGGGTCTATCCCAGCGTGTGTCAACTTTGGAAACTGCCTGTAAACCATACCACGAGTTGACCTAAGTTGAGTAAAATTGGGTAGACGGAACTCTTGGGGTCGTCGATAGCTGTGCTATCACGAAGTCACAAGACATCGTGGCCGATGGCTTGAGCTTGCTGGCATTCTTCAAATCGTTGATCACGCTAGATAACACGCTCTTTCCCAGTAAACTGTAACTAAGGTCTAGGCATAGTTACAGTATAAAGCACAGGTGAGCTCTGTGGGTGTTGAATAAAATTCGCATGAGTTCGCGTCTGCAATTTGGGATTGGCTATCCGGCCTAGTGACGGGTATCATCGAATATGAGTGGCTGGCTCGCTCTCTCTCTCTCTCTCTCTCTCTCTCTCTATATATATATATATATATATATATATATATATGTGTGTGTGTGTGTGTGTTTTTTTCGTGGTACAGAATTTGAATTCAGAGTTTTCCTTCTCCTAGACCATCAAGGCTATTTACTCATAGATTCCCACCTTGCTCCAAGGGTATTAGCACGTAAGTGAATGTAATGGATTCGACTGGAATTCGAACTCAGCTCTCCGATTTCTCAATCCAAGCCGCTATCCATTACTCCGCCGTGCCTCCTCATATTGATTGTTAAGATTGGTTAAATTGTTTTTGGATAGTGGATGTTAAGGGTTTTATTAATCATGTGGTTTTATAGTACTTTTAGATATATCTGAATTTACACACGCGCACATACATCTATCTATCTATCTATCTATCTATCTATCTATCTATCTATATATATATATATATATATATATATATATATATACCACTTTTCTCACTCTCACTCTCTCTCTCTCTCTCTCTCTATATATATATATATATATATATATATATATATATATATGCAAACACACATTCGTTTCGTATTTATAATTGCATCTACCTACCTATCTATCTATAGATGATCGCATTTATTTACCTATGTATCTATGTCAGTCTGTCTGTCTGTCTGTATGTATGTATCTATCTATCGATATATATATATATATATATATATATATATATATATATATATATTTAGGGTGCTATACTTTCGGTGTAATATGATGTATAAGAAAGGTAAATATTGTTTTTTTTTATTTCATATGTAAATTCTATTGTGTTCGATTTGGTTTAGTTTAGCTACAAGATCAGGTAAATTAGTATCACGAGAATATATTAATAGAGCATCATCAATATATCGGAAGTATGTTGATTGTTTAGATAAAATGTTTTGGAAAGAACCAGAATCGAGAAATTACAAGAAAATACAAGAAATTACATGCTATCATGGAATTTCTCGAGTCTGGTTAATTTCAAATCATCCCCGTGATACAAATCCAACCTTGTAGTCGAAAGTTTGGGTCCAAATGTGTTATCGTTCTCAGGTACATCTCACATGCCAGAATCGTATCGCCAGGTTGATATTATCAAACAATCGCCTCCTTACCCCATTGAATACGGCGAAATTCAAACGACAGGATTCCCGGTTCCTTCTATAGCCAGCTAGTCACCATCGCTCGAAATCTAACTTCTCCTACCATCTTTTCTTTTAAGGATTGGGTTTCTGTTTCTTTCTAAAGTCTACTTTCACACAATACTTGTAACTATTCACTCATTATTTTTCTTTCCTTCTCTCTCAATAGGAGTAGATAGGTTCGTCTATCGTCCGTCTCACGCTCCCTCCCGGTATTTTCAACAGGAGTAGAATTTTATCCGTTATTTTCTCATTGTTTGTCGGATAGCTAACGTTCTAGGTACCCAGCAACGCGGGAAAAAACACGAGAGGGTAACGGAAAAATATTGAAAGAAGAGATTTAAGCAAAATCCCAAAAGTGACTCCAATCTTGTCGGAGAAATAAAATATTGTTTTTTTTTTTTTTTGCTTTTTTTTTTTTTTCATCGATGCTTTTTAATTTCTATTTATTTTCTGAAGTTTTGACGGAAATCTTTCCTGAACACTAAAAATATTAAACTGGTTAATGGTTATCCAACCGCCGTAAAGTTCCTTCACTGACCCTTTTCTATAGATAATTTCATGGTAATTCTTCTGAGGAACATTTCACTGTGGTACCTATATTTTATGAATTTAAGCACAGTACTAGATTGAATCGTAAGTTCTACGCTAACAGGTTCTTTTATCGCATATCTCGCTAGTAGAACTTTCTTCCGGCTTCTTGCTTCTCGATCAAATTTGATCATGAAAAATTTAAACGCAATATCAATTGTTAACTTGTCTTCTCAATTCCTCACTTTTTAATCGTTCGCCCTCCTTAATAATATTATTTTTTTCATATTATTTAACACTGAGAAAATCCGTATGTCTAAGTGGCTTTATTGCCTTGCTTGTGGTGAAATGATTAAAATTTTAAAAAAAATACTGACAGGCCTTGAAAAACGCAAGGCATACAAAACTATGTCTTCGACTGCGTAGAGACTGTCGAAATATTTTGAGGGATTCGGAAGCAGGTGTTTTCAGCTTCATACAAAATTTGTTATTGTTAAACTGCTCAAATTTGTCATGTAAATTCCCCATCCCTATCGTCAACCTGAAACAACTTGAACCGTGAGTCATAGGACGAAGGCACTCGTCGCTAGTTCTCCGAATGACCTCGTCAAGAACACAGGTGAGATGCTGTGTCCGGTGACGTGATGTTAACAGGGGCTACCAGGTGGTTCTTTAATCTCATATTTCATTAAAAAAAAAATAAAAAAACAAACAAAACAAACAAAACGTTGAACTGAATTACTGGATATGCCTGTGATACCTCATTCATTAAATGAAGATTTAATTTCACCCAGTGTCGCTTGTCTGACACGAGTTACCAGCCTCCGAATGCGATCATTAAAGATCCGATATTGGCCATGGCATTCTCCGCAGTGGGTGGTAAAAACTTCTGTAAGGTATTTCGCTATAATGGTAACATCATCCGAAACCCAATAATTCAACTCGACTTGTCTGGGGCAGCTTATGCGACGTTAACACTGCTTTAACAAATATCAAACTGCAACATATAGATTTGGGTATTGTCATGACGTAAATTCACAATAGCATCAACAGCCATTAAATGCTCCTGCTATAAAATTTTTGAGATCAGTGTTTATTGTCTCTCAGTGGAAGTACGATATTGTTTAGCTATTTACCTCCGTCTTCCCACTTACTGCCAGCCTTTGATAACCCGGACGAGGCTCCGCCGAAGGACAGAGTCTCGTTCGGGGAGGTTGACTGCCCCTGAACCCGTTTATACGCATTCGAATTGGAATATTTTTGGCCGAGCCCACGGGCTCGGAGATCCCACGTTAATTCCGGCCTTGTGCCACATGTAACCCTCGTGGTTGGGTGGCTAAATATCACTGAGAAGTGATGTGGTGCAAGGTCGCGTTTAATGTGTGGAACCCGACTATGACTACCTATCCCCTCTCACTATTCTTTTCCGCTTCAGCTGCGTCTCTGTCCGCGGACAGAAACACAATTAAGTCGCACTTTGCTCGAAGACAGACACGCAACTAAAAGATAATTACACTATTTACATAAAGTAAGTATGGCATTGTTTATTAACTTTTCAGTTTTCCCATTAATTCCTACTGATACCTAGTGTATATTTTATATAAGATCTAAATTAAAAACATACTTTTCGAAATAGGTTTTGTCTTTGTCCTTCAAAATACGTTAGCTAGATGCTGCATCTCTCGTAATCACAAATTTCGAAGACAACTGACGTAGATCAAATAATGTATAGTGAAATGAATATTTCAGAGGAAATTTCAGCTTATGAGTATATTAGCGGATGGAAAGGGGATTCGTATTTCTCCAGAACAATGTTAAGTATACCATAGACATGCTACGTAAGAAACGAGGAATTCTGAAGTAAAAAATAAAAAAGAAGACCTCTTCACTCAAGATCAGAGAGATAAAGCTGAAATTTCGGGAATACATAAGGAGGAAGGAAGGCTTAGAAAATTTGGAACTCAAAGGATATATTGAAGTTAAAAAGTATAGAGAGAGACAGCGGGCAAGAAGAAGAAGAAGAAGAAGAAGAAGAAGAAGAAGAAGAAGAAGAAGAAGAAGAAGAAGAAGAACAACAACAACAACAACAACAACAAGAAATAGTAAAACTTATATCTGCAAGAAATGTCAAAGAAATCGTTAATGCAATATTCACTTGCAAGAAAGGATTATTCTTATTATCCACAATATGTTTTGACTTTATATTAACCACAATGTGCTGATAAACCATAAAGAATAGAATCTATCGATCATTTATGTACTTGATCTTAGTTCTACACTTTTATCAATCGTATAAATATAGCGAAGAGTAAGTGAAAACCTTGGCAACAATTTAAATTCTCTTACTGTTTTACTGTGGCACACCCTCACATAGAAGTCATGCGTATTTAAATCATTTAAGCCAAATGTCAAAACAGTAATGAATCATAACGAATAGGATCATGTGACTCGAATATCATATGGAAAAAACAACAAATCTTACTTCGCTGTTACCCACCTTTCTTCGTTGGATCGCACTTAAACAGGCTGAGACATGTGCTGTGATCAGGTAAACGCAAACTTTCTCCGATATACCTAGCTTCACTTCGTCAGGTGCAATGCCGCAGCTAGTTTATATATTATCTAGTGTTGCTAAACAGACAATCATAATGATTTGGATGTATATTACGCTAAGCTGACTGAATTGATTTGTTTAACTGCATATCGACACGTTATGGATCATTTAATGATGAAATATAATTTTCTTGGGAGCTTTGATATAATACATGGTAGATGATACTCAGCTTTTGGGAATATATGTGTGGAGATTATATGCGTGGAAGTTATATTTTAGGCAGCCGTTCCCAAGGGTCTGGCTCATCACTGTATTATATTCGCTATGAAATGTCACCAATAAAGAGATTTATTCTTTCGAATATAGCGCCGCCTGTAATTATTGTCAGGGGGCGGTAATTCAAAATCTCTTCGCCTGTGATTAGCATCAGGGGGTGTTAGTCCAACAGAGATAAACTAAGCAAAGTCGAACGTATGACAGAATTTGTTTATGAAACAGAAGCACACAATATATTGCCTTTCCCCGATATAAGTGTTAACACATATTGATAGTAGCCTAAATCTAGGTATCTATCGTATATTTACTTATAGAAATGGATCTCTGATTTCTGTTGTCACAGTAAAATAAAATAATTGTCGGATTCTTTTCAAAAACACTTGGAACTTGCAGCCCTCATTATTTACAAGATGAAACGAAATACACTGAAAATACATTTAGGCTCCTCCTATATCATTGCTATTTCATATTTAACGCGAAATAAAAAGGTCATTAAAATTTTAAAGAATAAATAGTATAATTAAAATTAAAGAAGCTAGTCACATTACACTAGTTACCAAGTAGAATTTGAAAAGTCATCTAATCGCAGTATAAAATGTATTACAAGCACTTCTAAATAAAAAGGGACATAATTAATGCAAACAAAATAATAAACCTGAAAGTAGAACTTTGCTGTATAGCCTATAATTATCGCTATAAGTAATACATAGGTGAGAATTCAAGGAATTTAAGTAAATAAATTATATGAACACTAATGATATAATTTATAAAATAGGACACTCGGTGCATTTCTCGATGAGCCTGATCAGAATATCGATTTTTTAAAAAATAGCTTCTTTAATTAAAAGTTTAAAATGTAAGTTGTACAGCATTCTGTCAGATTACTAAATCATCCACGGTAAAATTGTGTCGCGATTCTAAATTTACAAAATTTTACCAGACTTTGCAGATTTTTTTGTTGTAACAATATGGGATATCTAAAAGCAACACTGATAAAAACAAAGACAAAAGCACAGTAAAAAAAAAGAATGTAACAGCTAGACTATGCCTCTGGACACTTCAGATTAAAAATATTATTTCAATTAAAAATTTTAAAACTAAAAAATTACATATAACGCTTTATAGATTATTTGAAAATTTATCATCGGATAACATCCTTGTTACTTTAATTCAATTTAATTTTAATAATTATATTGCTCTCGTTTTTGAAACATGAGAACTCTTATATAGCGAAGGAATCATATTTTTAAAAAATAATTATAATATATATATATATATATATATATATATATATATATATATATATATATATATATATATATATATATAAAGAAAGAACAGTAAGATATATAATCCGGTGTTCTTATAGATATTTTTATTTTTACAAAATAGTGCTCAATGTAAATTTACAGAGCATAATATTATTAATTAATTGATTTAAAATATGTTTTTTTCCGCTACACAGTTCTAACCATGTTTCAAAAATAGAAGCTAAAAGCCCCGAATTTAATTTTGCAATTAAATTAAAAGCATTAGTTCCATTTCATCCTCAAGCGAATTTTGGAGTAATTTTTAAAATTACTGGGTTTTAAAGACACAGCCAAAATCACGTTTCCATGGTTACAGTATATTCTACTTGAATTAGACAAGGGATGTCTAGGTATTCCTTACGTCAGTATCATTGTATCAGTTATTAGCTACAATTTGGTAAGGGGTAGGAATGTATTTTCCAATGAAAACTGACATCCGTTCAATGCATGTCGTCTGGATTTTTTAAAAATAATTATTGTTAACGGTAAAAAAATTCTTCAAGGATATAGAATCCGGTCTGTCTTATATATATA
>CAHIKZ030005435.1:4222500-4257500 GCA_903632075.3 Acanthosepion pharaonis | reverse complement strand
GAAACGACAAGCAAAATTGCAGTCAATAAAATATCTGAGAAATGCAGGTGCAGATACGCATTGTAGATATTAGATACGAATATATGGGCCAACGATGTCAGCTCTGTTTAATTGCTTCTTACTGCTTTTTTTTTAGTTTCTGTCTTCTCGCCTCATCCACGATCTTTCTTTCTTTCTTTCATTTCAAAGATATATTTACATTTCTTTTTTCTTTCTTTTTTCATACTTTCTTTCTTCCTTTTTCTTTCTTCCTTTCTTTCGAGATATATTTTAAGGCGTAGCTTCCATATTTATTCTGTTTTCGTTTTAGTCTCAATTCTTTCTTTCTTTCTTTCTTTCTTTCTTTCTTTTCAGATATATTTGAAGTCGTGGCTTCCATACTCGTCATGTTTTCTTTCTATTCACAATTCCTTCTTTTTTTTCTTTATTTCGAATATCTATTTGAATGCTTTCTTCGTCTTTGCTTTTCTTTCTTGTTCGCATTTTTTCTTACTTCCTTTTTCTTACTTCTTTCTTTATTTCTTTTAAATAAAGGCATTCTTTGGTTTTGTTTACATGGCTAATTTTTTTCTTTATTTAATTTAGATATATATATATATATTTACAGAAATGTCTTCGTTTTTTGGTTTCTTTCTGTTTTTACATTTCAGACATACATCTTAAAAGAAATCTTTCTTTCTCTTTTTGCTTCCTTTCTTGTGTCAAGTCCTTCTTTCTTTCTTTCTTTCTTTCTTTCTTTCTTTTCTGTTCATATTTACATATATGAATTTTTTTTTATTTTTCTCTTCAACCATTATTTCTTTCATCACTAAATTATAAATTATAAATATTTCTTTTTCATATCCTTATTCAATCTTTCATTATTTGTCACGTTTGTCTATACAACAGATTGTCTCTATGCGCAGCTGTGTATATCTTTACTTATGCGCTTATGTATATTCTATAAAATAGGTAGATCAATAAATATTCGTGAAATGGAAACGACGCTAGTACAAGATTGCTCGCCTCGAGCCTCCAGTAAGGATCTAACACACGAAGGTAATCTACAGAATTAACATTTTATTATTTATCGAAATGTTATATTATTTACATTACCTACATTGTACGGACTGTTGTCTTCATCTTCATTGTAATGTTCACAGTGTTTTGACTGTTGTACGCCCTGTCTTTCTTCAAGTGACTGACTTTTCAAACTGAACCCTTCAATTCGTCCACCGGATTAGATTTTTCTAGTTCTATATGTGTGGCCTCTTCCGGGTATCTCAGTTATCTCCCTTTAACTCAACTCTCCAAGTTTTGTTTTTTTTGTTCACCACTACCGTAGCCTAGTATTGAACACACAACACTTTGGCTCAAGTCACTGGATCCAACCAACGCTTTTATCCACTGTTATGTTATTATTATTATATTCTTTGATTTCTGGTGTATACTCATTTCTTTGCGGGCCCCAAGCAGAGACCTCATGTCAGAAATGGCATTATGAAATTTTCCACTGATCATTTTTTGAGGAAAAAATTCACTTAGAATCACTCATATGTTACATAGTTAAAACCCTTGAAGTTGTGGGCTGTATTTGTGAGTACAATTTATTACTATCATTATTATTATTATTATTGTTGTTGTTTTATCATCACTGTAATAATCCAAAGGGGCTCCTATCCTCTCTAAACCGCACAATAAGTACCTCGCTGTTTCTTGCTTTCCGCTAGTCGGAAATCCTCTTCTGTCGTTACTGGCTTTAAAAACTCTGGTGAACCATCTGATCCTTCTATCAGTTTATTAGGCATCTACCTCAGTCTGCAAAGTACTAGAATCCCTAAACAACGCAGAATTGGTTAAGAATACCACCTCACATGGTTTTCTATCAGATAAGAAACGTGGCTTTCGCTTCTCTAGGTCAACTTGTGAGATGTTAGCTGTTATTGCTGAATGAATGCCTCAAGCTTTAGATAAGAATGGTTAAGCTCGGGCTGTTGCTTTGGATATCTTGAAGGCATTTCACGCTGTTTCGCATGGTTTTGGTTTTCTTCAGAATTTATAAGGCCATAATACCTGTAGGCGAATCTGTGATCTGATAAAGTTTTCATATCAAATCGCAGAATGAAAGCTGTCTTGAACGGCCACTATTCTAGACCATTTTGCATTAAGGAAAGTATCCTTAGACCTAAGTTGTTTTTGACTTTCATCAACGACCTTCCTATTGACATAAGTTATCAACTCAATATCTATGTTGATGACAAAACCATTTATTGCTGTCTTATAGTAAGTCTAATCCGTCTGATAAGTTCAAGTTGTCATCTGATTAAAATAGGATTTACTTTCTGTTGCTAATTGGGGCGAGGAACGGCTTCTTAATTTTGACGTGTGAAAAACGAAAATACTCTCTTTTAATAATCTGGGAGAACACTTTTTACATTTTATCAGCATAGGGAATGTTAGCCTCCAAGAGAGTGAATCTTTGCGCCTTCTCGAACATATAAGAATCATTTTTCCTGAAAATTATCAAAATTTCTAAAAGAAATATGACATGCACCTTATATGCGCAGCCGAGATCATAGGATAATTTTATCCCCAATGCTCACTCCTGTACATATAATTTTACCACATACAGTCACTTATACCTTGGGGGACATATTATTATTATTTACTCAAACATTATTATTATTATTATTATTATTATTATTATTATTATTATTATTCCTTTGATTTCTGGTGTGTACACATTTATTTCCTGGTCCAACGCAGAGACCTAAGGTTAGAAATGGCATCACATTTTCTCCTTACCAACTAAAAAAAAAACATATTTTACATCGATAAAGCTTTTCGTAAGGTGTGGGCTCTGCACGTGAGAACAATTTTTTGTGTTAGTCATATTATTATTATTATCCTTTTCTTCTGAACGATAGTTCGTGTCCAACCGAAGATCTTTAATTATAGGTGTTTTTATCAAATCATACGGCCCCAAACAGATAGCTCCTTTTTGGTAGTTGTTCTTCTGGACAGAATTAGTATTTAGGGATTGATATTTTGCAGCTACCATAAAGCTTTCAGTCTTGTGGCTCAGTTCGCCTTTCTTCAGTCAATCCCGCGAATCATTTGTCTTAATGGCGCTGCTGTTCCCCTCTCTAGCTCCCCATGATATGACATTGACAATCTTGTATTTAAGTTCTCTTTCAATCCCCTCTTCTATTATTCCTTTTTTTCTCGATGAATTCTATTACAAGGTTTCTGCATTTCGCCATGTAATTTAGGAGTGCCTCTTCGCTATTTATCACCCACCAGTCTAACGACTTACATTTACTCGCTACACGATTATTATTATAATTATTGTTATTATAATTATTATTATTATTATTATTATTATTATTATTATTATTTCCTTTGATTTCTGATTTATACTCATTTCTTTCCGGGTCCCAACCGAAGACCTAATGTTAACAAGGTATGACCTTTACCTCGGAGAATATTTTTAAAAAAAAATTTATGATCACAAACATTTTACATAAATGAAGCCATTCATAATGTGTGAGCTGTACTTGTGAGTACAATTTTTGGTATTCCTTTAAGTCAAACTTTCTGATAGACTCAGTGAAGTAACTCCTGGTATCCCAATACCAGGGATCCATTCAATGAGTCTAACAGAATCTTTTCTAAATAGAACGAGTGCTCCAACAATGATTCGAATTGTTCATGTCCTTATGTGCCACATTTTTGAGATTTCCCCTTCAAGATCCTTATACGTTGATAGTTTTTTGAAAATTTTCAAAGATATATTACAGTTCGCAAGGTTTGCCATGTCAATGAGAAGGCATAGTTAGTTTTTGTGGTCTGTGATCACGATGTCCGGGAGATTAGCTGTGATTATTTTAACGTCCCATCATATTATTATTATTATTAGTAGTAGTAGTAGTATTTCCTCTTTAGCGAATCATTTCGTTTTCAACCGATCTTGCATTATGGGTCTATCTGCATCAAGTCGTATGACCTCAGACAGGTAGCACCTTTCATAAAATTCTTACAGTGCCAAATGAATGGATATTGTACTATTTTTCCTATTCTCACAATGTAGAACTTTAGATTTGCTGGTTTAGACCCCAGCAAACCTAAAGTCGCAATGATAACTCAAACTATACTCGACTAAACGCCCCACATTCTGGTAATTATTATTATTATTATTATTATTATTATTATTATTATTATTATTATTCTTGTAAGAGTAAAAGACGCAATAATAAACCACTGATTGTCAGCACTAGTTGATATAACATATCAAAATATGTGAATCCTTAACCAGTAGAAAACTATAGTAGACAGAAACGTAACAGAAAAGAAATACAGGTAATGTTAAAATAGTGATCTGGGAAACAAAAGTATGGTGGCAAAATATGTCCGTCAGAAGAAGCGGCCCAAAAAAGAATGTCTGATGACGGTTGGGTGATGGGTATATTGTATATTTTGATTCGTGTTGGCTTCCGTTTTTTAAATAAAATAATCTCCTCTGGAATAGTTAAAATGATTTCTGTAATGATTTGTAATGTACTCATAACTTGCTTTAATCATTATCTGCTTAAATCCATTAAAATCATTTCCCTAAATACATCCTGCTTCATATCCTTAAATTCATCCTGCCTCTAATATGCCCGCGAATATCAATACATTATATCTACATTTAAATGATCTGCTAGCTGTTTGACAACGCATCAGTCAGTTAACTCCTTTACAACGGTAACCCACAATGCCACGTTTCCTCTTTTGTGTTCTATTGGAATTTGTCTCTCGATAAATATGAAAGATAATTAAAAAGTTTAAAATACAACGCATGCCGCACAACATCAGGTTAGAACATGTTTATTTTTATACGCGCTGAATATATATTTTTTTTCATATTCTGAACAAATACCATGTGCCACTCAAGGTAGAAGGTTACTAAATGAGAATGTCGTAAGGGTGTGAGGAAGTAAGACATGCATATTATAAGTATATGTTGGATAGATAACGATTGACTTTATACTTAAAGAGGTTAACATCGTAGTGATCGGAGAAGCATAATGTTTTGAGATTATTCCACAAAGGACCATCTGAGGAAGAAACTCTCTGAGTGAAACTTCCTCCTTACAAATGGAATATAAAGTATATGAATCGAACGTGGTATGGTGGGTTCATGTCTTAAAAAAGTTGACTGATGGATGCGTTGTAAAACAGCTAGCAGATCTTTAAAATGTAGATATAACGTATTGGTTAGAATGAGATATTCGCGGACATATTAGAGGCCCTCCACCATCTGAAGCAGGGCGTATTTACTGAAATTATTTAGATGAGTTTATGCAGATATTGATTAAATCAAGCTATGAGTGCATTAAAAAGCATTACAAAA
This sequence comes from Acanthosepion pharaonis, assembly GCA_903632075.3. Taxonomy (NCBI): domain Eukaryota; kingdom Metazoa; phylum Mollusca; class Cephalopoda; order Sepiida; family Sepiidae; genus Acanthosepion; species Acanthosepion pharaonis. The sequence continues at coordinate 4,252,126 of CAHIKZ030005435.1, read as the reverse complement.
AACATTTTAACTATAGCAGAAGAGATTATTTTATTTAAAAGAAAGCAAGCTAACAAGAATCAAAATTTATAATATAAACACCCCCGCCTTCAACAGCCATTTTTTTTGTCGGTCTTTATGACGGACATATTTTGCCACCATATTTTTTTCAATTGTCAGTATTTTACCATTACCTGTATTTCCTTTCTGTTCCGTTTCTTGTTACGTCGTGGTCGTAGGAATAGACAGCAACGAACTTTTATCAATGATAAGTGTTGCGAAAAAAATAACTTGTGGCTCTTCGCAGGGCCCATAACACTCAATTATGCACACGAAATTTACATTGCTGAGAATGGCTTAGCAACGATGGTCATGTGATAATTTCTTCGCGTAAACCGTCAGAGTCAATTCTATCGCTTACATTGAAGTGCAGGTTACAGTGACCAAGGTCTGCATCATAGAATGGCGGTCAGTGATTCAGCAGGACCCATCTCCCACACATATTGGCCCAGATGAAGACGGGAGTGGCTGGTCGGGAATTATCTCTATCGTGTCATTGCCAATATGTGGCCTCCTAGATTTCCTGTTTTGAATTCCTTGGATTACTCGGCTCGGGGCGTTGTCGAGGAAGACTAACCACAATAGCAAGGATTTGTTGAAGACCGTCATCGTGGACGTGATGTCCAGAATTAACGAGCACCGTCTGCTCCAAACATGCAGTCGCTTCGTACAGTGTACCTTGGTTGTCCTCGAAGCTTCAGGCAATTTTACGGAATTAACTTTTTACCCTCATTCTAACTTAAGTAAGCGTAGTTTTTAAAAGACAGTTTGAACATCTTTGCATTCAATTACAACGCGAAAACTCTCTCTTTCTCTCTCTCTCCATATATATATATATATATATATATATATATATATATATATATATATATATATATATATATATATGAGAAAGGAGAGGTTTATATATGTCGCACATGCGTAAAATATATAGGGAAAAGGAATTGAACATGAAACAGGATTATTTAAGAATAAAGTAACTTCACCAGTTTTACAAGTCCAATGATTCGCACAAGTTAAATTCAAATGGACAGACGAGTGGCAATAACATAATATGTCTTGCATCTGACTGGAATTGTAGAATTATTTCCGTTTTGAGCAGAAAAGTGTGGTTCTAATGGGTGTCAGTTAAAAATGTAAGCTGATTGGTTGATTACTATCCTTTGATCAGGTTTAGTAATATTTGCGCCAAAATTTGATGGTGATGAGATTTTGTTTGCAAAATTTGGGAGTGTCACAATTCAGTGAGCATAATTCTTGGCAATAGTTCATGAGTCGGGTATTCTAATTTATGCATATATATATATATATATATATATATATATATATATATATATATATATATATATATATATATATATATATATATATATATATATATACCTCTGTGTGTGCATAGATAAATGTTGATATGTATCAATGTGTGTGTACGTGTATGCAGTTTTTAAGTAATCTTTTCGATTGTACAAACAGTAGACATCAAATTAAATATAAAAAGAGAGCGTGTCTTCTAAACCACGTACGTCTCCTCATATATTTCTGTAATATGGACAGCAATGCCTCTCTAATAAACATTTCCTTAAAAATGGCTTTAATCTTTCATAAAATCAATATGAAAACTTACTAATTTTGACAGGAAACCTCACTGAAAATACAAATAAATACAGGTGTCTGTAAACAATTTGTGAAAATAATGAAGTTACTTATCATAGAAAGAAATTTTAAAAACAAAAAATAAAAAAAATCAACTATAAAGATGTGAATAATGCTCTGTGAAAGAGCCACTCGTGGTAGAGCGTTACAGAATTAGAGGAACAGTTTATGTTACAAATTCATGACGGTCGTCTTCGAGTATAGCATCCAGAGGTTAGCAGTGAATATTTCGGAGACAGTAGGAAAGCGTTGTTCAGGTTCGCATTGGATATCGTAGCAAAATAGCAGAGCGAAGTTCTTCCTTCTGTCACCTTCGCCTGACAAGTTGGCATTGGTCATTCCGGTAGGGTAAACAAAGATGGCCGCCTTTATACACGACGGATACAATGTTCTGCGGCTTCTGATTGATTAATCTTCTATTGGTAGACTATAAAGGGAATTAAGTCATTTTGACTAACTCACTAATTACACGTATATATATACACAAAAAACTGTAACAGTTTATGCCGATATGCGGGGAAGATAATGGTTAATCCTTGACTTGAACTGATTAAGAGTGTAGTGATTTGAGAAGCATCAACTTATGACTCAGTTCCACAAAACAGCAGTTCGTGGAAAGAACCTGGCCGAGTGAAAATCGCCAATGAAATACGGAGGGAACTAGAGTGTTTCGCTACAATGTGCCCGGCATAGTGGATATCAGCCACAAAGGTTAGAACTGGTGAAACTATGGAATGCAGTTAAAATATGCATATATGTCAGTAGCTTAAGTTTGTAAATAGCATCACAAAAACCATTGAAAACTGCTAATAGAAAAAAACGAAAGTTTTCAAAATATAGTGCAATTCGCACATATGTGGATCATTAGGGAAAAGTGCATATAAAAAAGAAAAAAATCGAGGTGTATAAGCAGTCAAATGCTGATACGACTGACGAGTGGACGGAGTTATTTCTAAAACTCTGGAATCGAGATGCTGAATGTAACATGAATCAGCTAAATGAAAACATATATATATATATATATATATATATATATATATATATATATATATATATATATGTATGTGTGGGGGGGTGTTTGCAGAATGTGAGTGTGTGCGTGTGTGTGTGTGTGCATGCGTATGTATTTCAAGTTACAACCATAATAATGTTTATCTTTTTTGTTATCTCGTACGTATTGCTGGCATTTTTAACATAAAATATATTTTTATACTTTCATGATATTTTTTTTTTTTGAGGGTTTACAATTTGCCCATAACTGGGACCCAAACAGGTGCTACCACCTAGGTTCAAGTTGGAACTGGGAACAACAGTAATTATGAGGTTCTTCCCTGTTCCTCAAAAACCTCCAAACTCCCGATCTGAGGTCTTGCTGCCGGATATACACACACACACACACGCACACACACACACACACACACACACACACACACACATATATATATATATATATATATATATATATATATATATATATATATATATATATATGTATATGAGAGGGGGCAGTGTTGACATAAAAATCCATATGTCATAACGAGTTAATGTTTATCATTCAACGCAATCTTGTGATAGTGAACATGCAGTGTTGATTCTCATGACCACACTACGTTTATCTATTAACGCTGTTTTTTTTTTTTCTCTCTTTTTTTTTACGAAATACAAGCCAGTTATGCTCGAGGGTTACTGAATGGAGCTATTTATACGATTTGTAGATTATTATAAGTCATTGATGATATATATTGGATATATAATAATTGAAACATTAGCGATAAAAAAAGTTGATATTGTTGTTGGTCAAAGAAGCATCCTCTTCGCGAATCTGTTGCACGAAGCAATGGCACTTGAGAAGAACTCATCGGAATGGAACTTGTTCCTTACTAATGGAATACGAAAAGAATGAGCATGGTTCGCCTCTGTGTACATGATAACATGTATGTGTGAAGGTCTTGTTCCTCTATCAAAAGAACAATATCCAATTAAGCCATCTAAGGAGGTGGAGTAATGGATAGCGGCTCGGATTGAGGAATGGGAGAACCGAGTTCGAATTCCACTCGGATCCATTACTTTCATTTACGTGCTAATACCCTTGGGAAAGATTATGAATCCTCTTCTTCTTCCCCCAGCTATGGGTAAATTGCAGGACAGTCCTGATTCTATAGCCTTGGATGACAACATGTCTACCACAGAAAAAATGGCAACCTACTGCGGAAAAAAATCTGCCTCGTCAGTCATGTACCAAAGATAAATGATCGCCTAAACGTGCATCACGCATGGCAGGTAACTGATTGTATCTATAATATATTTTACAATCTTACCACATAAAGCAGGGGTCGGCATCTCATTCGACCCCGCGGGGCGGATCGTGTTATAATGACGGGTCGCGGGCCGGACGAAGGTGGATGAGAGGAAGATAACAGCAGGCCTTTTGTCGAATTCAGAAGCCTCGTCAATCATGTTAAAAACAGAGTCATTGGTAATCAGGCTCGCGGGCCGGTCAAAATGCCTTCGCGTGCCGGATCCGGCCCGCGGGCCGTAGGTTGCCAACCCTTGACATAAACCATAGTGAGCCCTTTTTTCTCTAAATGTCTAGGAAATATTTTCAATTGCTGACAATACTTTCCTTATTATTTCATATCCCAGCTAATACATAACATACATTTTCAACGGTGTATTCCACGTTTGGGGACGGATTATGTTTTCAGTGGGAACTAACCATTGTCGTTTTCGTTGGATGTGATTATATCGAACCTACGTTTTATCTTTGGTGGTTATTCTATCCAAGAAAAGCCCTGTAGTGAGTCTCCTCGTCAATGATATGCAGAAGGCAAGTCTTTGATTAAAGCTGAGAAGCAGTCAGAGGGTTTCACAGATCCAGTTTCAGACATAAACGTGACTTGTTTTGCTAATTCACGGGCATTTCCCTCGGCTACGGTTGCAGAATCTCAATATTGGCAAAGTTTGTCATTCAGATCTAAAGGGAACTTCGAGAGGAAAAACGAATTCCCGATAGAAACGATTCAAACTATCGTTGGCATTTTTAGACATTTAATTTCCATAGACGGAATGACTATATGCTGCCGCTTTCCCAGACGAATCGAAATTCTTGAATTCATACAGCACACAGTGTTTCTCGTGGAATGGATAAAATAAATACAGAGTTTAACAACAGTGTTATTGATAAGCTGCAAAGAAAGAAATTTATTAGATATTAAAATTTAATTTCTATTTGAGCGTAAATAGTAAAAAAAAAAAATTAACGTCAAAATGATGGCATCAAAAACGCATCAGTATTTTCTTTCCAAACTAACAGAGATAAAGTTAAAGTTAAAATCCATATCCGACTCAAATTACTTGTTTCCATGCTGGCAACTTTTGCACCAATCCACACATAAACTAAAAAAAAAAAAAAAATTTAAAAAAATAAAGTAATTAAAAAATAAATAAAATCAATACATCGATTTAACTGTATAATATTTTTTTCAAGATTTAAGACTAACTTGAAGCCCAAATCCATATTTTACAAAATTAGGCAACACCGGAAAATCACTACGTTTAAGGCATGACCCAGAGTAAGAAAAATCATGTAAGTGAATAGAGGCGAGAGGAGAATTTCTTAAATCATGATAAAACCGATTATTTTTCATAATACGAGACAGAGCCTAAGGGTTTAAACTACTTGGAAAAAAATCATTTTTCTCTTTCTCAGAAGACTTGCGCCACGAGATATACATGCTTTTACTTCCCATGTCTAGTTTTCACGAATAGTGAACAGTCTGTTGCTGAAGCCAGATGATAAATTCCCTCTAGTAATACGTTTTAGGGTACATACCTCTGACTTCTCAGTAAGTTGATTGCGACAATTAAATAACGCTTGGATATAATTCACACACACACACACACACACACACACACACACACACACACACACATATATATATATATATATATATATATATATATATATATATGAGATAACGTACATTGGATGCTGGTGTTAATAAAATAGTGTTCGATATGATATAAGAAAGGTATTAAGTACATATTAATAAATATACATTTTTTACAATATTTACATTATCCGGACTATTGTCCTCATCTTTGTTGTCATATTTATCACAACGTTTCGGCCGTTATACGCTTCGGCCTTCTTCAGGTGGTTGGAATATCGAACTGAATCCTTTATTTCGCTCGCTGGGGTAGACTGTTCTAGTTCCACGTGCCATGTCTAATGTATGTCAGTTATCAGTTATCGCCTGTTATTCACATGTCCAAGTTATTCACTTCCTTAACCAGGTATTGAACTCACAACTCTTTGGGTCCTGTCATTAGGGACACCATGACACAGTGGATAAAGGCGTTGGTTATATCCAGTGACAGGAAAGACTCACTGTCTAAAGTAAATAGTTCGCTTGTAAGAAAATATTTATTTTTTGGATAACTTTTTGCAGGTTAGCCTTCATTGGATCTTCACGATGTTTGTCAGAAAAATATTAATTCTTCTTATTATTATTACTCTAGGAAGGCGGCCTGTCCTTAATGTAAATACAATGGCAAATTAACCCATGACTTCTTAAAGAGTTATTTGTATCTAGTTTTTTATTTACAAATGGCATCTTTTGAAACCATATTCACGTTATTCACCCACTAAAAATAACGTTTTAAACGTTTATATATATATATATATATATATATATATATATATATATATATATATATATATGTGTGTGTGTGTGTGTGTGTGTGTGTGTGTAAATAAAAAAAAGAAAGAACAGTAAGATATATAATCCGGTGTTCTTATAGATATTTTATTTTTACAAACTAGTGCTCAATATAAATTTACAGAGCATTAATATTATAAATTAATTAATTTAAAATATGTTCTTTTTTTCGCTATATATATATATATATATATATATATATATAAATTTCCAAATGGATAGAATTAGAATTTAAAATGAGTCGATCGGCTTACGTAAATGTTTTAGAGGATCTTCAGTTTTTTCTCAAAAGTAGCCAGAGTTGATGCGTTTGCAACGTCATTAGGTAAAAATTTTTGAATGTGAAGAAATTGTTCGGTTCCAATTTATAATAGTATTTTTATACCTAACATTTGACTGAATGGATGATTTTGTCTGTAGCTAGGCTGAAGCACCTGTCTTAGATTGGTTGCAATAAGTGAACATCTTTTTGTAATTAATCAACTACAACTAGAACTGATTGAATAAATATAGTGTGAAATTTTTAACTTTTTGGGAGTAAGGTTCGTAATGACTTCGTTTAGTCTTTTTTTAAGGACTTCAGAATGATGTGATCTTGTGATAAATTACATGTAACCCAAGACACGTTATTATTTTACTTGATTAAGCCAAATTCCATCTAATGTGTCACTGTATTTCAACTTGTCTCTGATCTTTAATCAAAACACATTTCCCCGTGTTTAACCTTAGTTACCATAAAAGAACACCAAGCTGAAAGTGAATTGATATCTTGAAAGAACCAATGAGCAGCATTCTTTGTCACTGATGCAGCGACATATAGCTTGGTGTCATCGGCAAATAATTTAGCAACGGTTTTGATCATATCATGGTTGTCGTTCGCATAGATCAAGAAGACGTTTGGCGTCAAAATGGTGTCTTGAAGGACATCAGTCATGACTTTCTGTCAAGAAGAAGAACCGTTTTAAAGAAGTACACTTTCTCTTTAAGAAATGAGAAATGATTTGATCCCTGCATTTGACACACACAAATATCTATCTATCTATCTATCTCTCTATCTATCTCTGTCTGTCTGTCTGTCTCTCTGTCTGTCTGTCTCTCTCTCTCTCTCTATATATATATATATAGAATATATATATTCGTGTGTGTGTGTGTGTGTGTGTGATTTATATATTATTTATATATTATATATGTGAGGTACTTATTGGAAAGCTCTCAATATTAGTGATATAGCAAACATACTTAGTTGTATGGATGTGAGTTGAAACCTTACAAAACAACGTAATATACCAAGCCACGACAAAATCACCAGATAATGAAGAAAAAGTATACATAGGAGTTACTGAAGGACCCTGGAAACAAAGAAATTATACACACCAAACATCTTTCACAAATAGTAAATATGCGAACAGTACAATGCTTTCTAAGTATATCTGGGAAATTAAAAACAAAAAGCACATCAAACCAAAAATATCTTGGAAAATAAAGAAAAGATCATCAGCCTACAACAACCAAGCAAAAACTTGTAAACTTTGCTTGGAGGAAAAAATAGCTATCATTACTTTCCCAGACCCAAATAAATTATTAAATAAAATATCCGGGTTCATCTCAAAATGCAGACATGAAATACTTAAGAATCGAAAACGGAAAAATTAAAAGAAAATAAAAATAAATAATTAAACAAATAAACAAAAAAAAAAACAATAAAATAAGCAAAATTAATTAACCCAAACATATTACCAAATCACACCTGTTAGAATAGACGAAATAGAATAATAATAATAATAATAATAATAATAATAATAATAATAATAATAAAAACAACGAACTCAAATAAATAAAGTAAATAATAAACAAATTAGCAAACCATTATGATCAAAATATTAGTTAGACCATAAAAATCAAACCAAAAAATCGGACGAAAAAAATAGCTATAACTATTATATAACGATAAAAAGAATACTACGTTACTTAAAAATCGAAAACCGAAAAAAATATACAAATAAATAATAACAAGTAAAATAAATTGACCTAAATTCATCTAAATAAATAAATAAACAAACCAATCCCGATAAAGTTACCGTTAGAAAAAACAAATAAAGATAATCAATCCAAATAAATAAATTAAAATGTGTTCCCGCCAAAATAATAGTTTGAATAAACTACAACAATCAACCCCAAAACTGAACAAATAGCTTTAATTAAATTCTCAAACCAAAACAAAACTATTAAATAAGTGATATAAACAAATTTTTACTACGTTAATAAAAACACCGATTAAAAAATAAATAAATAAAGATATAAGATAAGAAACAAAAAATAAAAATAAATGAAAACAAGCAAAATAATTTAACCCAAATAAATAAATAAACAAACGACTTCCGGTAAAATAACGCCAAAATAGGCTACCCATAATGCACCACTGACCCGTATATATATATAAATAGCCGAGAAAAATAAGAGCACTCGTGGCCTGACGATTGCATATAGCATGAAACAGACTGTCGCCTCTAAGTGTTGACTATGTTCACTTTTATATTTACACCCGCTCTATCTCTGATATTGAGCACTTTATCCCATAAATATAGCACATCTTATATATATATATATATATATATATATATATATATATATATATATATATGCGTATATGCGAGTGTGTATGTGTGTAAGAATGTGCACTTGGTAATATTTGCTAAGGGGAGATAAATATGTGACAGGTTATTGCTTAAATAAACATAATGAATAAAAACATAAAATTTGAATTCAATCGTAATTTAGATTTAAAAACGACCGAGATTGAATATCCCAGAGTGTGCAATATTCCTGTTTTTACTGAATATGACCACGCTAAATATGACTATAATATACATAAATATGTATCCACTATAACCATAAATATGATTAAATATAAATAAATATGACTAAATATACAGAAGATGTACTATGATAAATATAGAAAACTCATACTGCGAGTTTTATCAATATGACACCTACACCTGGGGTTCGGCCATTTCTCCGGCCTACCAAACGAGTTAGCTTTAACCATATTTAAGTACACAACAATGTCTTTTCATTCAAATTTTCTATCTCTCTGCATCCAGATAAGCATCAATCGGATCATTCTCAAGCGAACGCTGCTGAACAATTTTTTCAAGCCATTCATGTCATTCACAAGCCTATCTATTTCTTTCTTTTTATTTCAAAGACTGCTATGTGCTGATTGATGAAAGTTCTTGTTCGTCTAACACTTGATATTTTTACATAAACTGAAACCAATCTTCTTCTATGTGCTGTGTCCTTTCAAAAAAAAAAAAGATGTAAAGAGACATTATAAATTCTATATTGATTGGATACGGTAGACGGAGAGATAAAGAGAGAGAGAGAGAATTGTTTCTTGGTTAAGTTCCTTAGTTACGCAATTTGCTATCTTCATAGTTTTAATTATCAAGCAACAAAGCATTTCTTCTTCTTCTTCTTCTTCTTCTTCTTCTTCTTTGTTGCGTCTCTCTTTATGACTTTGGCGATCATGGCACTCCAAATTTTCATATTCTTTGTAGCTTTTAATAAATGTTTTTTTCTTAACTCTTCTAAAAAAAACCTGTTCTCTTATCCATTTACTGAATTCGCTCCTTGAGTTATGCGTTGTTTTCTCTCGTACATTAAATCTGTCCTGTGAGTATCGAATTTTGCAAGCCCACTTTCCTCATTATGTGCCCTGGAAATTTAAATCCACTCTATATGATGTTAAGTATGATTTTTTCTTTTTGTTTCCATTTTCTTCATCGTTGCTCATACGTTCGGTTTATAATATTATCAGTTACCTTCTGTTGTTTTAAGTCTCTTCTTCATCTCTGAGGGGATTGCGCATCACTCTCTGCTATATAGGGGAACTGATATTACGGAATAGTTCAGTACTTTTTCCCTTGATTCCAGCGAAGTTTTTTTTTTCTATTGCTTAATGCTTTGCTTAGCTTTAGGAAGGCATCTTTTGCTATCTCAATATTTTTGTACTTGTTTCATTTTGGCATGCCCGATTTGTAATTTGCATGTTGGGCTGCCCTTTTTGCTAGTAACCATGTATTACTTCTTCTTGCAATATATTTTTACTTTTTTCTTCTGACTTTCATTCACTACCTTATGTAAGAATTCTTATAGTTTCGTTTCTTTGTCTGTTATCAACACTGTGTCATCTGTATGCCGTTAAGACTATGCCCGCCAATAATGAATAATGAAATAAGTCCGTAAACAAGTCCATTTACAACTTCGTGTTTCCTTCTCCACTAAAGGCCACTAAACAACACTTTTCTTTCGGAGATCATGTCTATATTACTCGGTAGCTTCTCATATAGATTTTCATTGGACATATATGGTTTCAAGCTGACATTTGGCACATATACTTAGTTTACATACCGTCTATATCTAAGCATGAAATATCTTACGTCTTTAGATTGATAGATTGATTAATTTGTCTGCTTAACGGCATATAAACTCATTATGGGTCATTTAATGCCGGAATTTAATTTTCTTGGGAGCTTGGAATTAATAAAGATATGATATATGCTATTCTGGATTCACTAGTGAATACATGATAGATGATAATCAGCATTTGTAAATATACATGGTTATGTGGACATAATTATTAGAGGCGATGATATGTGTGATTTATTTTGTGATTTTGTTGAAGTTATATTTCGGATATACAGTTTGATTTCTTTGTAGGATATTATATGAATTAATGTCATGAATGTTTGTTCATCTTACTTATTATAAAACGCAGATTGTGTGTGTGTGTGTGTGTGTGTGTCTGTACGTTTATATATTGAATCGGATTTCCTACATTTTTCAACCGATTTCAACAAAACTTCACAGGACTACGTAAAATTACCTTATCGGTGGTTCTGACAGCGCCAAAAATTGCAAGAAATCAATTTGAAAACACGATTCAGTTGCCAGAATGAAAGGGGGAGAACTCATATCGAGTTATACTTATAAAACCCAGGTTGTGTGTGTGTGTGTGTGTGTGTGTGTGTGTGTGTGTGTTCCTTTATATATGGAATCGGATTTCCTACATTTTTCAACCGATTTCAACAAAACTTCACTTTTTTTTTTTTTTAGTGTTTCTTATTGTCTTGCACACTTGCACTTTTTCTTTACTTTTACATTCAGAATGCTTTAAAATTCCATTTACAAGACAAGTGTTTATAATAAAATTCTATTCAATCGATAGACTCATAATGATTGAAAACAATGTTTTTTGTTGAGTTTGGGTTTGACCAATTCGTAAAAAAAAAAATTAAAAAACTAATTACGACATGCGTGTCCGTCAACCTTAAACAATAATCTTTGTCAATTTTATTTTTCAGTCTTTATGATGGTCGATACTTGATCTATCTCTTACTGTTACATCCCCGAGCAACACCGGGCTCTACTGCTAGTGAGGGATATTTGGTAATATTTTAAACGGATGTCGGCGAATTCGATACAATTTGTTAGCATGTGAGTATTATTGGTAATTTATATAAATTATATTAGTGGTATCTTTACTGTAAAAATGTATTTTTATACTTTCGTAGTGTTTTGTTTTTATTTCACTATTTGCTCAAAGTTGAGGCCCAAACATGTGCTACCACGTCGAGTTATGTTGAACCTATGAATGAAAACTAAGAGGTGGTTCCAGGCTCTTCATAACCACCAATCTTTCGATCAGAGGCCATGCTGCCGGATGTAGTTTATCGTCATACCCAGAACTATAAACGTTTAGAGAAATCACATTTATCATGTGAAATCTTTTTCTTTGCCATCTGTGATATATATTTAACAAAATGGACCACTAACTGTTACGGTGGATTTGTTTTCCAGTCTGTAAAGTACAGATATCTGTAATTTGAAACATATGTGAATGTTTTATTTGTTATATACAAACTTTGCTGTGATTTTAGAAATATATTATGTGCACTATTTTCATTTTGGAATGGAGAGCTTGAATATTTCATCACTGGTTCATTTTTTTTTCGTGGCAATAAAAATACTCTCATATTTACATTTAGTGTAATTTTTTTTTTTTGTAAGTAGAATGATGCTAAGAATACCATAGTGGGATCCCGTTAGCAAATACTTATGATACTGGCAAAAAACTACACATTATATATATACATACATATATATATATATATATATATATATATATATATATATAGAGAGAGAGAGAGAGAGAGAGAGAGAGGAGAGAGAGAATTAATATAAGTAAAAGGTTTGTCACTTAGCTGATTGGACTGATGTGACCTTTAGCATACCGACGGGTGTTTTGTATACGACTATCCGGGAATTACACTGTCCGCTCATCAGTGGGTATAGAAATATAAAATTAGATATTGAAGTCAACAGTCAGATGCGACAGTCTGTTTCATTCTAAACGAAATCGGCGGGCCATATTATATGGTAGGTTCTCGTATGTCATGCAGGTTCTCAGGTTGGGTTAGCCCGATGAGAAGACACATCTTTGTCTTGCACCCGTTTCTATGTTTGTATATCTGATGATGTTGTTTCCTATAAATATCCAAGAGGTTTGGTGCCAGCATATGTCCTTATTATTCTAAAATCCTTCCCAAATAAGTCAAGGTTGCTAATCTGTTCTAATCGATCATGGCCTAATTTATCTATCGGTTTTGTGCAATCTATGAAACACTTGTGCATTTGTATTGCTCTTTCTGATAATATTCTAAGCATAAATATCACCTTCCTTGGTTCAGTGTCTTTGACGAACCCGCACTGTTCTTGACCACTTTTGGTTCTGATTCAGTTGCGCTTTCTATTCATCAGAGTTTGGATGATAGGTTTTCTTACATGGCTCATTAGGTTGATTGTCAGATGAAGTTCACATTAACTTTCACCTGTCTTCTTAGGAAGTGCTATGAAAATAGATCTACTTAGGTCTCCCAGTATATCACCACTGTTGTAGATTTCATTTATTATTTCTGTAATTAGGCTGATAGTATCTCTATGACAATTACAGCTGGGCTTGTCGCTTTATTTCTGTCAATTTGGCCAGTGAAGATTCCATTTCAGATTTTAATATTTCCGGTACGTTGATATTTCAGTGTTTTCCCCATTGTTATCTTACATCGTGGAAGTGCTTTTTAGATACTAAACTCATTTCTGTAATTGGATTTTGTCTCTTCAGTGCTGATATTTCTAGTACTACACTCTTATTTTTTAATTAAAAATTTAAGTTTTCTGTTAATCTTGATCTTATGTATAAATAACGTCGATTTTGCAGATATGTTACTCTTTGAATGGCAGATACCTGATAACGGGACTCATCAATCCGGCATTTCGGCAATTCGACTATCAATCTCATAACCTCTGCGTGAATTATTTGAATCTTGTGCTCTTCAAAAAATAAGGAATATAGAGTGAGACTAAATGAAGATTCAAAGATTTTAAAATCTTCCTTTTCCTCGTTCAATTCTGTCTCCCTCTCGCTTTACTCTATTTCTCTCGTTTAATCGCTATATCCTTATTTTCGAAAAACTGAAATGGCGTTGTGCGTCAGACTTCATGGCGAGTTCTCTGTGTGCTGAAAACTTCACGCATGCGCATTAAATCTAGTGCTACATTTTCTTCATTCCCGCCAGCGATTCATTTAAAATCTTTCACTGTTTCTCACCACGCCGCGTGTCACAGTCGCTCACAGCAACAACAATGATTCGTTAATCGTAATGAAGGAAAGAACAGAAAAAGAAATCCAGAAAAAAAAGCGTTGTTTAACCCCGAAGGATTTAGAATGAATAATAAACACGTTGGCTCTCGTAACTGAGATTAAGCGGTTAGCAAAAATAAAAAGAGTAGAAGAGAAACATAGACATGCATACATAGAAGTAGAGAAAGTGCAGTAAAAGAAGTACATAGTCTATTTGGAGGGAGAGAATTTGGAAGTAAATGTGATAGAAAGATAAAGAAGATAGAAAGAGGGGAATGATACATGTTGAAGTGTCTTGATTCCTTAAGAAAAGGAACAGTTGAACGAAAGGGGAGAGAACTTTACAAGGCGTTTAATTAATACAAATGAAAATAGCGATTGATTTTAATATTTAAAACATATATTTTCCTATAATAGGGAATAAAAAATTGTGCCGAGAACATAATTTACTTCGGGAGGATGATATGGAAAAAAAGGTGGAATTTACGTGAAGAAATTAAATGTGATACAACGTCTGTGACCAAGTGTGAAGGAGTTTTTTTGTGCTTTTTTATTCACAAGAGAATAGCGGTAAGAAAAGAAAGAAAAATGGACGGTAGTTTGGAATAATTTGGTTATTTTGCAATGAATACACTTTTTTTGACTTTATATGTTGTAGAATAAAATAAGATTCCTTTCACAAATTAATCATTAATCAAATCGAGGTTTATACTGATGCCATCTTATATATATAGTACAGTTTATGTGTGTGTGTTTGTGCGTGTTTGTGTCCAAGCAATTCTTCCGCTTCCACTGGTCCGATTTCAATGATTCATAGCTCATTCACAAGCCCTAGAAAAAGATAGGCGCAGGGAACGATTTTTGTTGAATTCAGATTCAGGGTTGCCAGAACATGCGAGGTTAAAAATATATATTAATATATTATACTAGGCATTATCGTTGCTTTCATAGTTCAAGGTGAGTGATTATTAATTTCCTTTTGTATCCAAACATGCAGTGTAATTATGATATATAATCGTGCGGCATTTCAGCTAGCTCCTGTGGAGGACTCTTGGTTTGGCCATCAACACAATATCTAGGGAGGGGTAGATGCGATAGGCATCAATAAACTACAGAAGAACTCAAAATTGATCGCTGCATTTCAGAATTTAATTAATGTGTAAGCTTACCTTTTAAAAGTTCGACGATAATTCTTCTTCTGCCACTTAATTCAAAGACGATTTGATGTACGTAGATCCCTATTTTCCGTACAAACAATTGTTATTACTTCATGGCTGACAGAAAAACGGACGAATTATAAGATAATATAGTGTAAAGATTGGCAAATAGAATCAGTTATACATTCAACATTTGAAAAGATAGAGAAACATAATAGCTAATTAAGTAAGTCCTACATTATGGAATTTATATGAATAAGTGCAAAAATCGGAGCTCAATTCATTTACGAATATCTGAGATTAAGAAAACCAAGCTCTGCTTTATAGTAATGATTTTCCCCTACCGAGCCACGCGGTCGATGTGACACAAGGCCGAGTTTACTGTGCACCAATATCCCCTAAACCCAGTAAAAACGGGTCGGGTAGCTGTCTACCACCTCAGACGAGACTCTGCCTTTTGGCATAACCTCGTCTGGATTCCTCTCCGCCCAGAGGCAGAGAGTTCGACAAGCACACCTCCGGATTCGTATCTCAATATCTGTATTATCTACTTCTAGGCAATATCACTCTTCAGGTCTAAGTAATTTGCATATTGATTTAAAAAAAAAGTTTTTCATTAATTAACTGTCTTCCATTACTGTTCTTTTATTCGAGGATAGTTTTGAGTTACATATGAATAATAGTTCTTTATAGGAATATCGTCTTATATAGTGCATAAAAGTGTTTGAAATTTGCATTTTACTTGGCCTTCAACAAGTTGGAATCTATTTGTAAAACTTACCTTAAATATAACAAGCAAATTTATGAATTAAATTTTCATTTTTAATTTTTGTTCCAAAGATTTCAGGTAGTGGATATATCTTAGTTTGCGAAGCGATAGTGAGCGGGCGAAGCCTACTAGTAGGTATATATAATTTGGATAAGAATTATCCTCAACAAAATGATGAATATCCTTTACCAAGTTTTCCAAGAAATAAAACTCAAAATAATCCTTTCCAGAATAAAAACTATATAAAAACTGGAATGAATGTTGTGATAACAGGTATCCTGTATTTCATAAGCATGTGGAAGTAACTTATTTTTTGTGAAAGTAAACGCAACAGACAAGGATGGAATTTGAACACGCCTATAAAATTGAAGCAACCATGATTTGAGGCACTTCTGTAAAAAAAATTATTTCTCTAATATCAGGAGTGACAAAGTCAATTTATAAACCAAATAACCCGAAGATCCCAAGAGTTATCATCCCTTATTCTTTTCAAATATTTCAAAAATTGTGTTAGGATGCAATTAACATGATTCGTAGACGATGAGAGTATAGCAATTGTTAATCCTACACTTGGTCACAATATTTGAAAATCTAGTTAAAAATAAACTCTAATAGTTATCGATATTCACAGGATTCACGATTTTTGCCGGTTTCCTGGTAAGCTTAGAAAATTTCTAAAACTCATGCTATATTCAAATTTTAATTACATAAATAAACAAATTTAAAAACAGGTTAAGCTAGTATATTTAGTGTAATACTTTTGCGAAAGTTATAAATCCTCCTCTTCTCCCTTCAGCTATAGGTAAAATCTGCCTCGTCAGTCATGTATCTTAAGATAAATCATCGCCTAAGCGTGTATCACGCAAAACACATAACTGACTGAACGGCGTGAAGGTCATTCAACTCAATGAAATTAATTTTCCGCTCAATAAGGAATGACATGCACGGCAGTTGTCACCGAACCGTCATCCAGCGACTGTTCGTATCAAATGAAAAAAAAATATTTGATTGGAAACAAAATCCCTGCATAGCTTTTTTTTAACGAAGATATGCAGCAATAAAAGACACATATCAAACATCAGTATAGTTACCACAATTTTCTACCAACTGCTTCAAACAGCAGGATAAGTCATGGAGGGCCTTGTAAAATTCATCCGGCTTGCTAGTGAATAAATCACCAGCTGCAGTTTTCAGTGGCTCATCTGTTGCAAGTGTTTAACATTGAAGAAGTTCTGCCATGCTCGGAATAAATGGAAAACTGTTGGCACCAAAATCGGGCTTGTATGGCCAATGAGAAACAACATCCAAATTCAGATTCAGAACTTTTTCACGGTTGATCTTGCAACGTGTATTCAGGCGTTATCATGAAGGAACAGTTAGTGAATTTATCTTAGTTTGCGAAGCCTACTAGTATGTATATATAATTTGGATAAGAATTATCCTCAAAACCATTTCTGGACTTTTTATGCAACTGTGTCAGCCACGCGCTGCTGTCATTGACAGTACAGCTGTGCTTTCATGGACTGAGTTTCATTATATCGCAGTGAATCAGTCCTTCATATCCCACCAGACACAAACCCTGAGCTTTTTTTTTTTTAATGCGGGTCAGGCTTTGCATGAGGTTGTGCAGTTGCACCGTTCTCTGTCCAGCTTCTTTTGCGTATAACGTTCGAGTACAGACACCATTTTTCATTTTCAGTAACCGCTTCGTTCAGCCAATGAAAACGGCTTTGCCTGGACAGTCGTTTCGTGCAACTTTCCACGCGGCGTCGAAGCTCAAAATCGGTCAGTTTACGTGGGAACCATGCGTCCAATTTACTGTCTTTACCTATTTCCTGCAAGTGATGCAAAGTGGTTAACGTCGCTATTTTGTTTGCTGTAAGGTGTTGATCAGCTTCGACACAGGCGCACAAATGCTCATTGTCAATGCATGAGGGTCGACAACTTCATGGAATTTTTTTTACCTAATCGTGGGAAGACGAATTGTGACTTCACTAAGTGTTTGGGTGATACGACGTTGCGAGTGACCAACATTTAGACCCGACTTGTAATCAGACAGCAAAAATGTGTATTGCTGTTGACGAGAGGAGGTCATTTGCTGTGCCATTTTTAGAATTTAAAAGAAGCTCTGAAATGATAAAAATAATGAATAATTATTGTGGGATATGGAACTTAAGAATACTAAATCATTGTCGACAATGTGAAACAAGAAATGCATACAAAGAACTAAAAATGACAGTAAGTTGTGTAGAGCTGTGGACTTTCATAACTTGAAGGGGATCTGCGTGTAGAAGAAAAAGATGAATGAGAAGGACAGGAATAAATTATATTGCTGAAGACATAACAACTAAACTACACTTCTAAAAAGGTTTGAATCCACACATTTAGTAGATTAGGCATTGTACTACATATTCAAACTGTAGTTATAAATACATACATACATACATACATATATATATATATATATATATATATATATATATATATAGATAGATAGATAGATAGATAGATAGATAGATAGATAGATGTGTGTGCGTGTGTGTTTATTTATTTCCCAGTTCTTTCCATCTCTTTCTGAGATCATCATAAAGAGGGAAGATGTTACGTGAAAATTGAATTTAAACGCAAAATATTCACTAATGGATAGCCGCACATACTTTTGCCTTACGAACTGCACTCCTGATCATGAACTCAGTAAGAGATGTAAATTATTTTGGCAATAAAAGTGATTCTCTCTGTTATACTGCATTTCTTAAGTTAATTGTGATATATGTAAAAATATTCCAGAATATGAAATGATTATGTTCAAAATAAGCAGGCATAACGTTGAAAACGACTGAAAAGGTATTGCGTTTAAGATTTTATTTAATTTTTCTTGTGTTCTTGTAATTTCTTTTATCTTTCCTGGACATAAGTTGTATATATATATATATATATATATATATATATATATATATATATATATTCATGTATATCTTCATATACAAATGACTTTTGATTTATTTATTTTTAAATCGGTTTCACCCCAAGAAAGTTTGTAAAACCACTAAGACGCATGTGATTATTGTGTGGCACCATTTAACGAGGCAGAAAAAGAAAAGAAAGAAAAGAAGAAAAGGAGAGGCTAAGGACCGAATCGTGGATGATAAGCAGAACACACACACGGCTAAGAGACAATGGATAAGGGATATTTTGATAAGTAACAAATGGCGAAGGGTGTCATTACAATGACAGGAAATTCTGAGTAAAAAGAAAGGGAAAGAAAGAAAGAATCAGATGTGTTTTGGCGACGGCTGTGTTATCTAAGGATATGAAAACAAACTACGGGAAGGCATCTTATTATCAACTACAGACCGACTGGCCAAAGAAAAATTCAAATGAAAATGTTATTTCGATAAGTGACGAAAAACAGGCAACTAAAAAGACTTTGGATAGATATGAAAAATTAAAAGCCACCCACGAGTGTCCGCTGACCGATTTCCTTCGACGGAACATCCTTGGCCTACGATAATAAAATTATGTTATCAGAAATATGTACCGAAGGGGAATGAATGGGAATTTAGAAATGTCTTTTCGGGGCGACGTTGGCCGTGTTAAGAAGACAACCCATTCGGATAATTAGCAATAAAATACCTGACAAAAACCACGTGTAGAACAAGAGTTATGACCGCCATTGTTCATATTGTCCCGTTTGCCGCTAGAGAAATGATAACGGCGATTAAGAGGAAGAAAATGAAAAGAAGGGATAATTTTTTTTAGTTAAGCAAGATATTTTTTTTTTCCGAAACAAAGCCGCGGATTCGTCCACGCCCGGTTAGACATCATTAGTCAAGTGGTGATCACGTGACGCACGAAGGAGGCTGTCGACGCCCATCCAGAGTGTAGGTATGAGAAGCTGCTACGAAGAAGTGGGGAGGGCAGTTCACGCCCTCTGAAGTATGGTGAGAAGGTGGGAGTGAGGAAAGTTTCCCAAAAATGGAAAAAAGTGAGAGGTGGATATGTATTTAGAATTATCGAGGAAACCCCGACGCCGACAGTCCCACCCCGGTTTTGGCCGGCGTCCAAAGCGAAGCCACAACGAGCAGAAATCAGTTCCAGTGAGTTCATTTCCAGAAAAGTTTGAGTTGAGTCTCTATTTGAAGCCGCCTCGCAGATAGTTGACCAAGATTCACGCAAATTCCGGACTCCTCTTCAACCCAAGAACAATTATTTTGAAGAGCGACTTAGATCCAGACCACCACAATAAGTTTTTTTTCGACTTTCGTCCAAAGACACACCGAAACACCAATTTCTTAGAGAGCAAACAACTTGAAGCGTTAAAACTTGCCTAACGGAAAACAACGTATCACAATCCATAGAACGGGTCGGGAGATAGATGCAGTCCTATGTATCGAACAACTAGACATAAAGTTTGTTACCTTTTTCTTTGATACTTTGAACTTTTAAGTTTTCATTTTATTTTCTTTTATGCATATTTTTGTGGTATCACCCCCGTTCAACTCAATTTGCATTACGGCCCCAACCACTGTTTGATCTCGTCTGCCTAAGATCAATTCACAACGTGGGTAGGCAGACTGGGGATCAGTGCAGTTACCTTGGTAACCAGGCGTTGGAAGCGAGTTGGGAAACGACGAGGCTGATATCAAATCTAACCAGATTCCCACCCGAATCACCAAAAAGGTTAGAACGTCACATTTGGGTGCCGCGACCGATACTAAGCCAGTTGGTCGTCACAGGACGAGACAACACGACTGACGCGACAGGCGGACGTCACGTTTGGAGCAGCGACACCCGAACGGAGCTGCTAAATTTGTACAACGCATATAATGCCAAATACTTTATACAATGAAAATACTTTAAACTAAGCAAAAAACTTAACCCACCCTCGTAATAATAAAAGTAAATAAACAAAAAATAAATCAACAAATTAAGTAAAAAATAGATAAATTAACATACTACGAATGTACACATAAACACAAATAATAATAATAATAATAATAATAATGATAATAATAATTAACAACAATATATAATTAAATAATAATCATAAATAATGAGTAAAACGTTGAAAAACAACACTATAAAATAAATAAATAGTATGGCGTTGAAAACATTTTATCAACGTAATATGGTTCATATTGATCAATCACACACACACACACACACACACACACACACACACACATATATATATATATATATATATATATATATATATATATATATATATATATACATGACACATAGCAAAGGAAAGAACAATAAATAATAAAGAACTGTAAATATCCGCATTTGGTTAAATAATTATATCTGCTCAATTGTCACTAGAATAATTTGAATTAAAACCGTTACTGCCTACACAATTATCATTAAGATGACACGATAATCTACTTCTCTCGCCACGGTGATGGGATGTTTCATAAGGCCAGTTTAAAATGGATTGCACCTGTAGGTACATATGGGCTAAGGGCAAAACTTGTCCCATCCCCGCAACCAACGATATTCCACTAATCCTCCCTATTTGGTGCAACGAGACCGGTAATAAGGCAGAGTTGGACTGCCTGTGATCAGCCAAACTTCAATGATACTTATTTAGAGTGTTCTCTTCGACGACATAATCGCAATTGGGATATAAATTATAGTTTATCCCCCCGAAGGCAGATACGAGTCTTGGTATTTATTCATCTCTATCACGGCAACGGGATAAGGCACAAGGCCGGTTAAAAGTGGGGAGTCCGACGTCATCCCTCATTTATTTGTTGTGTTCTCCCCGAAAACAGAAATGTCGTCCGCCCGAATGCAGATATTGTTTACTTGCCGCTTCTGGCTAGCAGGATGTGACATAAGGTCAGTTTAATGTTGGAAACCCGACGCGGGCACCAGGGCCGGGTCCCAAAATAACCCAGCTCCCGCGGCCGTCGGTTGCACTTGTATCGGTATTACAACCGATCTCCTTTCTTCAGATAGACGTATTACCGCGGGCAGCTGTTCCCTGAGACTGGGCACTTCTCTATAATATTTTCAGTTGCGCTCTGCCCGCAGAGACACAACGGACTTGCACTCTCTCCGTAGACAGATACACAATTTAGAGATAAAATGTAGTTTGCCCGTCCGAAGACGTATACTACACTTTGGTCCCAGCCTGATTGCCAGGGATGAAGAAAAAGCTAACTTGTGTTGTCCTGGCTGCTCTCACAATTAATACCGATTTTTTTTCCTTATAAAGATACGTCTAATATCTCAATTGTTTTTAGTAAAAAAATATATATAGGTTAATAGATATGTATTGCTGGTTGTTAAAATAATCAAAATAAATTAAAAGGGAAAATCCGACATGAAAAGAAAGGCAGAAAATCGGAAGAAGCAAAGAAAATTAGAAGAATGAGAAAAGAAACAACCAAAAAAAAGAAGTCAATTGTCCTTAAAGGAAACAGAATAAAAACAAACGAATGTGTGTAAATCAATTCATGGGGCAACAAAAGGTCTTCGTGAAAGAATAGGTTGACAAGTCGGCCGATCAAAAAAGGACAGTTACTGTGAATTGGTGTGTGAATAAAACAAAAGACGGCAACGAAAAGAGATACCGTGGGAAAGCCGGTCAAATATTCCGCAGTAAATAAGTTAAACACTCTGTATTTGGAATTAGAAATAACATAAAAAAAGAACCACAAATGCCTGAATAAATAAATGGATTCAACTCGCGACAACATAAACAGAAGGTCCATCTGATGGCTAAAGGGTTAGGGGGTTGTCTTGATTATTATTAGGTATACGGTTTAATGCATGATATATATTTACAAGAAAAAAACTTTACGAAATATAGATCAAATACAAAGCAAAACCGTTTTGTAAACAAAGGTCTAAGTGGCTTCTTCAGTAGTCTCGATTTTCCATAATAATTGCGAAATTCTAAGGATTGCTCAAAGCGAATCCAATCCTAGCTGCAGTTTTCTGTTGGATTAAGTTTGGCTTTCTCAACGCATTATGCATAGACTTTAATTTCGGTATTCCCTAAATATTCAGACTTAAATTTATTCCTCCAGTTTTATCCAAAACTTTTTTTCATGTAATTATACGGAAGCTTACATGTTTTCTTTTTATTTCATATATATATGAAATAAAAATAGTTATAGTTTTTCCCCACTATATATATATATATAGTGGGGAAATTATTCGTACGCATACAAATTTTTAATTTATTGTATTTCCAACTAATGAATAAATATACTATTCATATAAATAACTGTACACAGATGCATAAAAACTAAATATGCAAAGAAAAAGAAAAGTTTTGATTTCATAGAAATAAATCACATTTATCCATTTTAATGGATGAAAAAAGTATTCGTACAATGCAAATTTCAGATTTTGAATCTTTAAATTGCGTTTAATATTCTAGATTATTTAAGTGGAATATTCTACAATGTTCTAATAGTGTTATCAATAACTATTTTTAACCTAAAAATACAAACAGAAAATTCTGTAATTGATATTCGTGCAAGAAGGTTATCATCATGACAAGCGGTAATGAATTGACAAATTCGCAAACACAATTGATTGTTAAGCTCTGGAAAATCTTCGACAGCCTGAATATTCCATTTACTACCATTAGTTCATTGACTGAAAGGTGGAAAAAGTCAAATCTGTTGAAAACCAAAGAAAAACAGGTGCTCCACGGAAGTATTTTTCGAGATCTTTGAGGAAACTAATTCGTCAGATTAAGCAAAATCAAATAGTTACTCGTCAAGAGTTGCAGGATGATTTGCTTTCATCAGGAATCTGTGTCACTAAACGAAAACTAAGCAATGGAATTTAGAGGAACAATTTAAAGTCACGCTCCCCTTGGAAAACATCACTGCTATTGGAAAGATACAGAGATGCCAGCTGATCGGGAATATAAGGATAAGGAAAATCATATTGGGCAATAGTATCATGGACAGACAAAACTATAACTGGATTGTTTCGACGTAATTCTTGAAATCAGGTATGGATGATATATGGTAATTCTTTCAAACAAAAGAACACAGTTCCAACAGTGAAATTTGGTGGTGGCAGCATCATGGTTTGGTCTGTTTTTCTGCAAATGGTACTGGCAACATATCAGTAATAGATAGATATTAAAATGAATGCCGCAGCATATAAAAAATGATTCTGATTGGATCTTCCAAAAAGATCCTAAACACACTGGAAAATCTACGAAGAAATGGCTTGCTGAAAATAATGTAAATATCCTGAAATAGCTAAGTCACAGCCAAGATTTTAACCCAATCGAGAATCTGTGGTGTTATTTGAAAATTCAAATCCAATCGAGAGCTCCAACAAACATCCCGGATCTGAAGACCATATGCGAAGATGAATGGAACAAACTACCAACTAAAATTTGAAAATCATTAATTGAGAACTATATGAAAGGTATATAAATATGTATAAATGAATAATGGCTATTCTACAATGTATTAAGTAAAGATAATGTATTCGTTTTTGTATTCTACGAATACTTTTCTCACATATTAAAATAGATAAATTGGATTTATTTCTATTAAATCATATTGTTTCTTTTTTCTATGCATATTCAGTTATATATATATGTGCAAAATTAGTTATATGAAAATTATGTTTATTAATGAGTTGAAAATACAATAAATTAAAAATTTGTATGGGTACAAATATTTATTTTCCCGCACAGTGTATACGTACATATATATATATATATATATATATATATATATATATATATATATATATATATATATATATATATATATATATATATATATATTTCAGGGTGATTGAAAAGTAACTCTCTATTTCATGTATAATAGGCTCTGCCGTCTAAATATAATTTTTACAAAACTCGAAGTCCATCCTACATAAGATAGGAAGTTACTTTTCAATCACCATGTATATATAATTATGTGTTTGGGCAACAATCCCTTTTTTATAAAGTTCCATTAAAAACGACTGACAAGATTCTGCATTGAACTTTTTTATTTAATTTTTCATTTATAATTGTTTTTTTTTGTTTTTTTTTGTTTTTTATGTCTGAGCGCTTTCGATTATACTTTTAGTCTTTATGAAAGATGAATTCTATTCTTATTTTTAACCTATTATATGGATTATTTTATGCATGTATCTATAGTTATAGATATGTTTTATTTTACAAACACGGTCAGCACATTGTGGGTGTCTTCATAGTAACTTTTCCATCGTTTTTTAATGAAACACACACACATATATATATATATATATATATATATATATATATATATATATATATATATATATGTGTGTGTGTGTGTGTGTGTGTTTATTTAAAAGCAACATGAAAACTTACTAAATTCAATACGCAATACACTCGTTGAAAACACAAATATAACACAAATGCCTGCAGTTCTATAAACTATCGAACCACATACATGTTCATATTTTTTTACATCTCAGCTTCTTACACACTAATTGCAAATACTCGAATAGAATCTTAGAAAATGTCTAACGGTCTATTTAGACATTTTCCATACACACTAATTCCAAGAGTGAAAAAGAAATTATCTTCTCGTATACAAATAAAACTATATTTTTTAAAAAGTTAACAGAAATGTCCTAACAAAAGGACAGAGGCAGGAATATACAAAATAGAATTTACAAAATGCCCAATGATACACATCGGCGAAACATCTAAAAAACTAAAAACAAACTCTATGTGCATCTCATAGATATGCTGCATATAAAAAAAATATTTCAGACTTACTGGTTGTTCTTTGTGACGTACTTCTTCAAATGCTTTTGCGTAATCAAATGCTATAGATTATGTAAAAGCGTTTGATAAATACATCGCAAATAAACAAAATTGCTAATACTGCTAAGTAACCTTGACATAGTTTGGAAAGATAGAATAATCCATTAACAATACTTCGAGCAAAAACACCGACATCCAGATCGGAAATGAGTTAGTATATGTAAAACAAATTAAAAAGGAGTGTAAGACAAAGACGCATCTACTCACCAGACCTTTTCAACCTGTACAGCGAGACCATTTTCTGAGAATAACATGTCCTACATATCCCAATCATTATTGGCAGAAATTATCCCAACCGTATATGATAAGAATATATCGCAATATTGATAGCAGACACACAAAGGAAACTACAAAAGGTAATGAAGGAAAGCGAGAAGAAAGGACTAAGCATCAATTACAAGAAGACTGAATCCATGGATGTTAGCAAAAGGAACAGCCCAACATGTGAATTACAGATTGGAGATATCAAAATCAAAAGAAAGTAATGATTTAGGTATATGGCAAGCGTATTAACAGAGGTCAGGAAGTACGACACCAAAATCCGAAAGCGCATTAGTATAGCGAAAGATACCTTTCACTAGCTGAGCAAAGTATTAAAAAAAGAAATATATCTCTAGAAACAAAGAAAAGAGAACTGAAATGTTATGTAATATAAATCCGTCTCTATGGTAATGAATGCTGGACATTCTCCCCACATGAAAAAGAGGCTACAGATGGATAATAATAATAATAATAATAATAATAATAAGAAGAAGAAGAAGAAGAAGAAGAAGAAGAAGAAGAAGAAGATAGAGGAGGAGGAGGAGGACTGTAAAATCATCTCGACAAAATTTCGATTTAACAAATATGTACTTCGAGTCGACTAATTTCAAATTTAACAGACATTAAGAAAATGAAAAAAAAAACCCGAATTGATGACGTTTACAACATGATAAGTTGAGGCGTTAAAAAATTTATCAACTCGGTTTTTTTTCTCCCTTGATTTGAATTCTTAAGCGTTTCTAGTTTCTTTGCACTCCTTTACTCAAATTAAGGAATGACCAAGACTGGCTAGTCGAAATATTTCCATAAAAATAAATCCTTCATTAAAATTACAATTTTTTTTCTCTTTTAATTAGGCATCTACCAAAGGAGACAAGCATCCTAACATTGTGGAATTTAAATTTTTGAAACTTCGAAAGTACACCAGATAACACAGAAAATTTTAGAAAGAAAATAGCGATGTGTGTTGATCAGGTTTGATGCATTGTAACACAAAAAGTAGTTTCTTGATTCTGCTGCACTGACAATGTGGATACGATGCAAAAAACGGTTAGAGAACTCAGATGAAGAGTTCATTTACACGCGGCGTACTTTTCATATACAGGGTGTGATGGATAAATTGTCTTCTAAATTACGCAAAAATTAAAATAACACTGCCATATCATTTTAACAGGTCTGTTTACTTAAATTATACAAAAATAGCTTGAAATTCTAAGGACTAAATTTATTCAATAAAATCGCTATTGGCTTCAACCACGGCCTCCAGACGACCTCATCTTTGTTGCTAAAGGACGTTGTTTGCTCCCTCTCTCTCAACCATCTGCATCTCTTCTGGATAGTCTCTTTGTTAAAGTTGGTGAATTCTACCATAATATTTGCCTTCAGTTCATCTTTGTTGCTAAAGGACGTTGGCTGCTCTCTCGCTCAGCTGACCCCACACATAATAATCAAGGGGGTTGCTGTCTGCGGAGATCGATGGCCATATGTAAGTGGAGATGTGGTTGCAGAAATTGTCTGAGTCATGACTGGATGCTCCTGCTTGTGTGGCATAGTGTAGAGCGCTTTTTCTAGAGTTAGGTTCTTTCAGCATCCACCTTCTTGATCCAGAGCAGCACTATCTCCTGTAAGCCTACGTGCTCCGTCTTCAGACTGAGGCCATGAGGGGAGATGAATGCAGGCATTAACATCACTAGTGATCACTCCAAACACCTTCGTAATCACCATTAGATTCGTCCAATTCTTTCCGAATTGTCTGCACTGTCCTCAAATTGACAACCTAAAACACATAAATGTTCGTATTGGAGCTTCCGGCGCGAATGCTAAGCCGTACATCATGCCGTTTTCAAATTTCTGGCGGAGTGACTTGCGTCATGGTGCTCTTTTTTTATAGACGGTACCCTATTGACCCTACTATATTGTTCAGTCGACAAAATAAAAAGAAAACAAAGCGCATGCGCGAGATTAAAAATATAAAATGGCGAAAGTTTACCCATCACACCCTGTATATAACATTCAGGGGGTTATCATTTGCAACCCTCTTAGCATTTTCATTGGTCCCATTGCGTTAAAAAAAAAACCACAGAAAACATATTGGAGTCGTTCTTTTCATAGAAAACCACGTAAAATATTTTAATCTTGAATTAATATGTCTGCAAAATTAACGCATATCACTTTACAACATGTAATAAAATCATTTACGTAGTTGTTGTTCTATATGTTATGTCCTTTATGACACTCTTTCCTATCCTTTGTATCTATTAGCAATATCTCTCTTGATTTTTACTATCAACCACACTCTCATTTCTGCTAACTACTTAGACAGCACCATTAGATGACTTACTCTTTCCTTACTTCTGTCCAGTATATTAGTTTTTCCGAAAAATAACTATTCTATGCAATTTTCCTTTGATTGACTAATCAAATTTAACAACCAAATCTAATAGTTAAAGAAAACCAAAATATAGCTTATCTGCTGATCGATCTGAGTGTATGATGCGATCGCAATATTTTTTCAAAGAATGTAGGAATTTGAAAATAAATGTGTCATCTTATAGCAACAAATATCACAGTAATAATAGGAACACTTGTAATGAATAAGAAAGGAATTGTGAAATTTCTGAATATGATAACAGGAAAACATTCTTTGCCATAAATCCTAAATATTGTGTTTACTGGGACAGCCTATATATTACGGACAGCTCTGTAGGCATAGACACCGATAATATGTGGCTAATTATTTTACACTCAAACTTTTTCATTATTAGCTAAATATGTTGGCTCAAGAACGAACTCATTACCCGTTCCTTGACCCAGGTTGGTACTCGGCAAGTAATGTACTAAAGAAGAAATTTTTAAGGAACTGTTTTTCATTAATAATAATAATAATAATAATAATAATAATTATTATTATTATTATTATTATTATTATTATTATTTTTATTATTATTATTATTATGTTTTCAAGCACGCATACTGAAAATGTGTGTTAACCTAAAATGCAGTTTCTGTAACAATTATCCACAAAGAATTGAGTAGCTTGTAACATGTTGGACGGTATTACTACTCACTGAATATAAAAGTCGATAGTTGGCCAATATTTGTATAAGGAAATTTGCAACTTTTACGGGAAGGAAACTGCAACAAATATGAACACCATTCAGACCGATTACAAACATAGGAACTGTAACAACTTTATGAGATTTTACAAGAACAATTAAAGCTAATCAACCAGACATTGTGATCAAAGACCACAAAAAAAAATGCTTTCCTCTTGACATGGCAATTTCTGCACATTGTAAAGTGTCTTTGAGAATCTTCAAAAATATCAAAATACGAGAATATTGAAGTGGAAATCTCAAAAATGAGTCACATGATAACATCAATAATTCCAGTTGTACATGGAGACCTCGGTTTGATTGAAAAATGCTCAGTGTATAATTTCATGATGCTATCTCTCGTCTTAGGTCACTGGTTGGGACCCAGAATGAGAATATACGACATGTATCAAAGAAAATAATAATACTGATGATG
>CAHIKZ030005435.1:4210000-4217500 GCA_903632075.3 Acanthosepion pharaonis | reverse complement strand
CAGACATAATAATCGAGAGGGAAACGTATAGGCAAGGGGAATTGTTTTTGTTTTTTTTTTAAATAGTACTAAGGTGTTCGTCTACACAAACGAATAACATTGCTGCTAATTAAACTGAGGTTTCTTTATTTTTTTTTATTAAACGATAGGTAACCTTAAAAATTTAGATATTTATTAACTAAATAAAGACTTGATATATATAATAAATATGGCTGTATTTTTCATATTGATATTTGCTTGATTTAGTGATGTGATAACTAGAATTCTTTTCGGTGCGATGGGGTAAGTCTCCTAAACGTGAGAACAAAATTTTTCGCTGGTGCTTTTGTTAATTTGTGAGGATCTTCTGACGATACGCGAATTTTGTTGTTCAGTTTATTATTTTTTTCGCTTAAAGTATTGATCTTATAATATACATTTATTCTTAATTTTTCTGCCATTTTCGCATAGATTTGGTATTATTTAACAGCAGTTCCCTTTTATATTTGTAAGTATGGATATCTAAGATACTCCACCAATATTTAGTCGTGGGTATAATGGTAAGCTATATCAGGCAGCCAGGCAAACCATTGGGAGATTGGAGCATTTGAGGAGCATTGAATACCCTCTTAATTGCTGTTATTCGAAGGCCCACACTGACCCGGAGAGGCAGCACCTGTTGGGGTCCCAGCTATGTTCAAATAATGACCCCCACATCAAACAAAATACTATGAAATTATAAAAATAAATTTTATATTAAAAAATTTACCAACAACACCTGTAATAACTACCAACAATACCTCTTTATTGTAAAGTGACCAGCAATACATGTTATACTAGAATTACCAGCAATTTTTTATCTGTAGATGAAAGCATACAATTGCACTCAAAATATATTTAGTTCAAGGCATAAAATTGTGTTAAAATATTTAGATTTCGGCATTAAATAACCCACAAAACAAAATCAATCAACCAACCACCTTTATTTGAGGAGCATTGCATTAGTAAATTTATATCTCGTCTTTGTTTATTTTTTATATTGTTGTACAAGTGAATATACAATTCTTGTAAAAAAAAACATAAACTTGTCGGAATTATTTCTTTAAATTTGTATGATGTTTTATCAGATTATCGATGATATCTTTACTTTTTAATCTTGATGCAGTTTATTAATCCGAAACTGATGACTTCAATTTATTGGAGACTTTTATACCCGACAGTTTATTAAAATCTTGTTTAATAAATATAAATATATATATATATATATATATATATATATATATATATATATATATATATATATATATACACACATGTTATCATTTACTCTTTATGCATAACTCTTGTAACATAACGCCGAAATTGGTTATTTCGTGAAGGTAGATTTGTGAAGATTTCTCGTCGTATCCTATTAGATTAAAAGAATGTTGTTTTGCCGTAGTTCCAACTCATTTATACTTTCTCATTTGAAAGCTGTGTATTCATTGTATCGGTGTTCTTTCTTTGGTATCCTTGGCATGACAATAAACTACAACCTGTAGTAAAACCTTTGATAGAGAGGTATTGAGGAATGTGGAATCACTTTTTAATTGCTGTTGTTCCTTGGTCCAGCATGACCCGGGATGTTAGGGTCCCAGCTATAGGCTAATAGTGACCCCCACCAAACTGGGGTCAAAGCATTATGAAAATATAAAAATATTTTTTTTGTATACAAAAATATCATCAATATATTTTCATAGTAAAATTTGCCAGTAATACGTTTTTGAAAAAAAATATTGCAGCAATAAATATTTGTAAAAAAAATTACTAATGGTCAAAAGAAAAGAAACTTTCGGCATTAGATGACCCATAATCAGTTGGTATGACGTAAAATAAACAAATCAATTAGTCAGAAATTAAGCAATATTACTGAATATGGAAAAATAATTCGTCTATTTTTCTTCAGTTATTACAAAAGGT
The DNA here is from genome assembly GCA_903632075.3 of Acanthosepion pharaonis. Lineage (NCBI taxonomy): Eukaryota > Metazoa > Mollusca > Cephalopoda > Sepiida > Sepiidae > Acanthosepion > Acanthosepion pharaonis. The sequence goes on along the minus strand of CAHIKZ030005435.1, from coordinate 4,215,562 downwards.
TGGTGTTCGGATCCAGACAAAACCATTGATTCCGATGATTTTATTCATTGTATGCCTCAGTGGTGGGCAAACAGCGGCCCGTGGCTACATGCGGCCCGATTGGCTTTCTGAATGGCAGGCCTAATTTCGTGATAATAAACAAACAAACAATAAACAAAATTTTCTTCCTTTGATAAAATGAAAGTGCAGCGGAATTGGAATTTTCATATTGCTTCGCGCTAACTTTAAGTTTGTTAATCTTTTCCATGTCAACAAAGATCCGAAACATTGTCAAGTGAAAATATGGCGGGTTAATGGAAAGTTAAACTCTAATTTTACCAAGTTGACATTTATTTGTTTTTTAGGCCTTTACTGATGGTAGTTGAGTGTTTCTATATATTGTACTTTAAAGATCTTTACCATTGTCATTGCCTTTTTGCATAAAGTAGCATTCCCTATAAGATACGTTGATAAAAGTTCATCATGGTATATATCCAGAAATAATTACGGCTTGTTGCTTATGGTAATAGTTTTTCTAGGCGAATAAATCCGCGAAAGGCTCTATAGTGTTTCCCCTGATGAGTGGACGGAGTGATTGCTGGCGGGTCCGTCTACGAAACACTAGATTCAGGATGATAAAGGTAACATCAGCCTACTAAGTGATAAAATCTATATTTCTATTAATTACACACACGCACACATGCGCGAATGCACACATATACATACATACATATATATATATATATATATATATATATATATATATATATATATAAATTTATCATTATTATTAATAATTTAAACATTCTTGAAATAATAAAAAATGTCGTATTAAGAATAAATCCATTAATTATAAATACACACACACACACACACACACACACACATATATATATATATATATATATATATATATATATATATATGAGATAATGATACAGAATTTTATATATCACGACAAATGAAAGATTTTTGTAGAAAGTTCCATGTTTCTCTTCCAATCCTAACAACAAAATAAAATACGGAATAATCATCGAATTCTACTTAAGAGCACTCAGAATTTGCAGCCCTCCGTATTTACATGAAGATAAGAAATATATTGAAAATACTTTCAAGCTCATACATTTCCCTGTCTCATGTTCAATGCAAAACATAAGGCTCATAAAATATTCCAAAATAGAAAAATTTCCTCTCCTAACTATCCCAACGAATCAAATTTTGTTTTTTTACCTGCATAAACACAGTGAAAATAATTTATCTGAACTACACATAAAATTGGTCATAAATACGTCTAAAAAAATAAAAGACTTAATCAGGAGGAAAGACTTAAGGAGGAAAGTATAACTCGTAAAGATTTCCAGTAAGTATAGATAAAAGAAATCTCTAGAAATTTAGATGAAAGATTATATAAACACAAAAGGGATATTTTACAAAACAACATATCAAATGTATTTGTTGTTCACCGAAACTAGACTGTCCCCAATTTTGATATAAAAATGCTATTCTTGTTAAATCCACGAAAACGAAAATGTTTAGAATGTGCTTTAATCCAAAAATAATCCACGTTAACTTTGTGTCCAGGTTCTTACAACCTTTCTCCATTACTGACAGATCTTTTGTTATCACAATGTGGGATATTTAGTGAGAAAGGTGATTAAAAAAAAAGAATTTAAAGGAAATCGGCTAAACACACACAAAAAAAAATAAAATAAAATTTACAAATTAAAGTTAAAAATTAAATTAAAAATTCCCAGTGACTCTCTTTCGCGCGAATGTGTTGTCACACCTATATGAACAAAATGAATGCGTCTTAAAAGGACGAAACCCGTCTGACGAAAAGTTTTTGAACTTTGTCATTCTTGTCGACGATGACGAGATAACGTATCTGTGTCTTTCTGTTCGTGTTGTGAGCAAGTAAAAGGTTAAAGAAATAACAAAAACAAGTGTTACAGATATATCATATATTAAACAGTAAGTAGAACAGAACACTATTACAGGATTAGTGAGTGTGTATCGGATGACCCAGTGTTCAATCTATTCGCCTATTCCCCAAAGGCCTTCTCTCCTACTAATCTTTTAGTAGGCGGAAGAGTCCAACATAGATTCTTTAGTGGGAGGACACATGGTGTCATACATATTCCCCCTCATTTACATATATATATATATATATATATATATTTGGACAGCAAACCCTCTTTTATGCAAGTTTCGTTGAAAACGACTGACAAGGTGTGGTTTACTTTATTTTTATATAATTTCTCATGTGTTTGTATATTTTTTTCTTTTAAGGACAAATTATATAAAAATTGTCCAAATATTTTCTAAGGTATTTCGGCCATTATCAATAATAAATTTTATTCTACTTTTAACTGAATATATGCATTTTTTATGTATGTATCCAGAGTTATAGGAATATTTTGTTTTCCAAACACAGGATATTGTGACAGTATTCATTGTTGATATTGGATTTTTGGAGTGTTGGATTTTTTTTCTTTTTTTATTAATAATGCTTCTATTATTTTTAACCGCTATATATATATATATATATATATATATATATATATATTGGATAAGCTCCTCGCAAGTTCTAAAAATTTAACATATTCCTGCAATTCTTCTGTTACATCATTAAATTTTTGAGATTAACAATTTCAACAAATCTATATAACAAATGCCAATATCAGTGTGTTACTGTTTCACGATTTTTCAACATTAATCCTAGAGCCCGTAGCCCAAAATATCATACCATTTTGAGATCAGGCCGACTCCGTGAGGAAACTAAAACATTCTGGGACGGATCTGAATGTGTGTATATGTACGTGTGTATATATGTGTGTTTGTGTGGAATGTGTGTGTATGAAAGGATGCTTCCCCGATCATTACAGATTTAATCTCTTCTAGACTAAGGTTAACTGCTATTCTTCGTTGTTTTCTTTTTATGCCTCATGTTCTTTTAAGACGTAGTCGATCATGTCTCTCCACATCCCTCTATCCCTTGCAGATCTCAACATGTTCCTTCCCTCTCTTACCTACCCCAGACCACGTTCTCTCATCCACTTGCTTAAGTCAGCTTGATATGTCATGCGTTGTTTTCCCCTGTCTCACTTTCCCTCTATTGGACCCGTGAGTATCAATATTCTCCACGCCCTTCTTCCTCATTATGTGTCCCAGACACTTCAGCTGCCTCTTCATGATGTTAAGTATAAGACTCCCCCTTGTTTGCAACCTTTCCAAGACCTCATCGTTTCTCACGCACTCGGTCCACGATATCCTTAGCACCTTTCCGTAGAACCACATTTTCGTCGCCACCAGTCTCTTCCTTATTTTGAAGAAATCTTCAAACATTCGCTGTCGTAAAGAAAGGCAGCTAAAGTAACCTTATAAACTGCACTTCTTACCACCTTCTTTTAGGCTCATGTAATGTCATCTCTGTGTTGAGTCACCCTTGGGCCTTCAATTGATGAAGAAATGGCGAGGAAGTTGGTAAGAAAATGAGAGATTTAAAAAGTATGTGTAGTAGTGAGTGTATCTGTTTGGGAGATAGAGAGAAATAGAGAGAGCGAAAAGAGAGAGAAAAACGAGAGTTTGGGAGAAATGATTATTTGTCAGTGATGTTTGTGTGTGATTGTTTATATTTCAGTGAATGGATCAATGTGAAGTGAGTGTGTCTGTGTGAGGTAGTAGGCATGTGAATCTAACTGTGTTGTGTCTGGGAGAAATGTGTGTGCGTATGTAAAGAGCACTGCTGAATAATGTACATTACAAACGTAGGCGTTTGCATAAAGACCGATTTATGAGACAGACGCGGGATCTTTATTTATGTACGAATGTGTACATATTTACATGGGTATAATGATATGTTTAAGCACGCCCGATTTTAACTTGTTTTATTGAATTCAACAAGCAAGTTCGAAGTTGCTTTTATTTGTTTGTTTAACTCCTTATCAATTAAATGCCGAAATTTAATTTTCTTGGGGGCTTTCATTTAATAAAAATATATCATTCTGCTTTTACGTTTGGATACATGGTAGATGATACCGTATACATTCGCGTATCATGTGACATTTAAAGACCTAATTCTGAAACAAATGTGTTCAGCGGATATACAAAAATAGAAAGAGGCGTAAGGCAAGGATGTGTCTTCTCACCGGACTTATTCAACCTAGACAGCGTGGTAATTCTGTGAGAATTAGAAATCTTATCTGAATTCATCATTGGCGGCCACAATCTTAACAACATAATATACGCAGATGACACAGTGCTGATAGCAGACACGGAAAATGAATTACAATATCTCCTACAGAAGGTAGCTAAGGTTAGCTAAAAGAACGGACTAAGCCTAAATAACAAAAAGACGGAAAGCATGGACATCAGTAAAAGGATGAGCCTGAAATACCAGTTACAGGTCGTGAACCCCAAAAATCAAGCAGGTGCAAAAATTTAAATATCTGGGATATGTCCTGACAAAGGAAGGTAAGTGCGACGCTGAAATCCGTATTGGGATGGCCAGAGACGCATTCCAAAGCTAGGCGTAGTATTACGAAACAGGAATATTTTGTTGGTAACAAAGAAAACAGTACTGAACTGTTACGTGATACCTGTTCTACTTTACAACAGAGAATAGTGGACGGTCTCCTCAAAGATGAAGAAGAGACTCGAGGCAAAGTAGGTATGGTTCTACAGAATGAGGCTAAGGATATCATGGACCGAGCGTGTGAGTAATGATGAGGTTTTGGTGAGGAGACAAACAAGGAGGAAGCTTATAGTTAATATTAAGTCAGAAGAAGCTGAAATATCTGGGACAGATAAGGAGAAAGTAGGACTTGGGAGCGAGCTGGTGTAGTGGGAAGTTCTATGTTCCTAATTCTCGCTTGTGGAGCTCCCTTCCGGCTCCATACTTTCCAGCCAACTTTAAAAGTTAAATAAATTGTCAATCGCTAACTACTGTCCTGATTAATCTTTTTTTTTTTTTTTATCTCTGATCCTTATGAGGAGGCACGGTGGAGTAATGGATAGCGGCCTGGGTTGAGGAATCGGAGAGGCGAGTTCGATTTCCAGTCGAATCCATTTACGTGCTAATACCTCTTCTTCTTCCTCCAGCTATGGATAAATAGCAGGACAGACTGGGTTCTGCCTTGGATGGCAACTGGTCTAGGAGAAGGAAAACTCTGAATTCAAAACCTGCGGAGGGTCGTTTGGGGACCTTGTGGCACGTAGTGCACCAGGTCTTTGTATTCGTCCCTACAAAAAGTGTCCTGCTCGAAACCCTCACCACTATAATCAAATCTCATGTGCTCTATATGCGAGTTGGGGACCGCTTGTGAATTCCAAATTCCCATGAAACTCCAATATTGGAGCCGGCTCAACCCACCCCGGGTGAATGCCGTTACAAGAACAAGAGTTACAAGAACAAAAGAACTGATCCTTATTATTGTTTCTGTTCTTAATTCTTCCACACCCTGGAACCGCTTGTGTCTGAGTGGCTTTAATGCCTTGTTTCGGGTGATACAGGTTAAAAAAAGAAGTTGTTTGCGTAGACATAATTTGTAGAGGCGTTGATGTGTGTTTTTTTTATGTTGTAGT
>CAHIKZ030005435.1:4182500-4205000 GCA_903632075.3 Acanthosepion pharaonis | reverse complement strand
ATGTCTGGAATGATCAAAATATATTTTTTTCGTTTTTCTTCTTTTGATAATCGATCATTATCATTATTATTATTATTATTATTGTTGTTGTTGTTGTTGTTGTTCGCTCAATACAAGAATCAAGAGTCACTCAATGTTGCCGATAATGCAAAAATGCATATTATGAGGATATGTATGAGAAGTGCGTGTACCTATGTGTCAGAGTCCACACAAAGGCCTTCAACAAATACACCACATGGATTTGATCAGCAATCTTGAATCAGAATAATCAAGAACCTACTCTAGCAGTAAACAGCATGGATGCGCATAGGGAACGAGTTCAGTGAATATCCAAAAATAGAAAGGAGCGTAAGGCAAAGACGCGTCTTCTCACCAGACCTGTTCAATCTATACAGCGAGGGAATTCAGAGACAATTGAAAACCCTACGAGTATTTAGCATTGTCTGCCACAACATTAACAATATAAGATATGCAGATGACATTGTACTGATAGCAGACACGGAAAAGAAAGTAGAAAATCTCCTAAAGAAGGTAGCGACGGAGAGTGAGAAGAAGGGACTAAGCATAAACCGCAAGAAGACAGAATTCATAGTCATAATCAAAGGTGGGCAGAGTATTGCGAGACACAATGATTTTTTTGTAACAAAGAAAAAAATACTGAACTATTACGTGGTGTCTGTCTTTCTTTACGGCAGCGAATGTTGGACGATTTCCTCAAAAAAGACAGAATGTGTGTGTTTGGGAAGGGGTGTAACAAATGCACGGCCGCAATTTTCGACGGATTTACACCAAAATTTACATGCATATGCTCCAAGTTAGTGGAAACGCCAAGACCGAGTTTGTATTTCCCACCTCCCATCGATAGTGGAAATAATCGATTTTTTTTCATGCTTCTTCGGCACATTTCATATAGTTTGCGGCCATTTTGTACTGTCCAGAGTGAGAGCCAATAGCTGGCTGCCACGAATAGGCAGGAAGATTCTATTGGCCAGCGTGAGAGCCAACAGCTGACTGACACGAATGACACTAGCATGCTAGCATGCAAAAAAAATCGATTGCTGCATTCGTCACAAGTGGGAAAAATTTAAATCTGCATGAGACTTGGCTCATTCGCTTGCTTAAACTCAACATTGATTCTGATTCCGCAGAACTGGGTTTTGTGTGAAAAAGTAATTGTTGTTAACATTTTAACTTTTTTCATTCGGTTTTTCCAGTTACGAGTCCTTTTTTTAAAGCTGATCGTTTTGTGTTCATTTTGTTTAGTTCTTTTTTCGTAACATATTTAATGTTTAGTATAGAGCTTAGAAAAAATTCGCAGTGTGAGATAGGCAAGTAGTAAGGCATGTAGCAACATCAGCACAGCAAAGGGCACTCCTTTAAAGGCAAGGAAGGGTAAAAATATTTTAAGTCAAGTGACAGCGATTGCTGTATGAGTTGTACGATTGTTGAATCAAGCACGGGCAATGCCGGGCCATGCTGCTAGTATTTAATATAAGGAAGAGACTGCGGAAGTGTCTGGAAAACATAATGAGGAGGCTCTGGAGAACCTGATACTCACGGGTCGAATAGAGTGAAAGAGAGACCCGAGAAAAAAAGCATGACATACGTGGCGGACTTGGATGAGAGAATGTGGAAGGAAGAAGAGGGAAGGAGCTTGCTGAGAACTGCAAGGGATAGATGGAGGTGGAGAGCTATGATCACCTGCGTCCTGAAAGGTCATGACGCATAAAAAGAAAGAAAGATGATATCTATCTCTTAACTGTACACTTGAAAATATTACAATTGCGGTGATTATGAAAGCATCATCTCCGGAGTCCGTTTCTCACACACACACACACACACACACACAAAAAAAAAAAAAAAAAAAAGTAAAAAAAGAAAACGCGCAGAAAAAACAAAAAAAAATCAGATCTTAGGAACTAGCATCTAGTCTACAGTCGCTTTCTCACAGATGTGCCATGGCTTCCTTCTCTCTCTTCTATAAGTATTTGCAAGACAACTGTTCCGACGATTTTCTTTCTCTTGTTCCCAGACTGCACGAATTTAAGCGAGCTACTAGGTTGGCAACTCGGTGCCACCTTTTCACTGTCGGAACGGTTAAATGTAACCGCCTCTTCTACTCAAACAGCTTCTTCTCTTGCACTTCCCGTCTGTGGAATTCTCTTCATCTTACTTGCTTCCCTTATAACTATAATATTCAAATATTCAAGTGTAATGTCAATCGTTATCTTTTGATTTGATCTTGTTATCCGGCCTTCTCTTTATCCTCTCCCCAAACACGCCTCTTTATTCTTTGTTGTCTACCCTCTGTAACCCTTTGCGTGCTAGTGGCACGCACGCCTTGCTTGGGGTGAAACGCTTAAAAAAATTCCATATATACCAATTCTAATTGCCTTTTGGAGTGTGCTTGAAGTAGAATAAATAATCAGGAATAAATGATTGGGGCGGTTGGGAGGATCTTAAGACATACGTAAACAGGTGTAAATGAATGCGATTTCATCGGACAATCATTTTAATGAGCCACATAACCAAAATAATATTCCTGATTCTCATGAATAGATCAGATTTTGACCGGTAATAAGACACGAAGAATGGTGCTTTGTCCTCAGGTTTTTCATCAGAATGTCCTTCTCTTAGATGCCTGTCTTAACAAAGACTGAGGTGGGCATCTCTCCCAGTGGTTTGTCCGCGCCACCAGACACCAACCTGGGTACTTCTACGTCCCGGCGCATATATATATATATATATATATATATATATATATATATATATATATATATTAATTAATTATTTTTAATTAATTAAAAGTATCCAATCAGTTACGACACAATGATATATTTGCACTCTTAGGAAAACTTGATCTACTTGGAAACGATGTTAGAATAATCCATAAATTAAACCTCCTGGATACGGAGTGATAAATGAATTGTGTAGGTATACATTAGGATGGTAAAACAAGTATGTGTCTTCTTACTGTATTGACTCACTCTTTACAGCGAGGTTACCCTAAGGAAGCTAGATTCCCCAGCATGATTTATTATTGGTGGCCTTAATCTTAACTATATAAGATACTCGGATGAGAGACACGGAAAGAACACTACAGGTAGTAAAGGAAAGCAGGAAGAAAGGACTACCGCTCTTGAATCCCTTAGATTGTAACCAATTTCTTCCCTTTCATAAAATAATTTAAGATTCTGGAAACCACTTTTAATCGAACATTTAATAGACGAGGGTCTGCACAAACCTGCATATATTATAATGGTTCGTATGGAAGCTTTCGCAGAGGTTTGAAACATTGATCTCTTTGTCAGCTTTAATATCTGTTTAGGCGTATTGACATTCACAGCAGTAGCTGGCTTTCTACTAAGGTTAGTTTCGCCTTTTCCTCACTGTGATAGCCATTAAATCTTCGGAATCATCTCCCCATCAAGTGAAGTTTTTTTTCATAAATATTTCCTAAAACCGAAGAATTTTTGCAGCACTTCTTTCTTTCAAAAAAAGGAAATTCTATGACAGATTTGGCTTACCCCGAGTGTTCAGAAAGGCAGCAATTCTGATAAATTGGTACGGGCATAAAAAAAAATATGACTACTACATTTGCTTCCGTTTGAATTTGAAACTCTTCTTGGTTTATAACTAAAATCATGTAACAATAATAACTAATACTTTTAGTATTACAGTCAAGCAGACATTGCGGTTTGAACGACCTTCGTATTAAAATTATACTTTCTTACTCTCTTTCTCTTAAACACACACACAGACATACGCACACACAAACACAGAGTCACACATGCAAACTGATGGACACATTCATAGCAATTTATTTTGTAGAAATTTAAGGGAATCGAAGAAGAAGCCTAGCATAATTTGATTTCTGTAATGACATCAGTATGTCGTTAGGGGTAATGCCAATGTGCACAGAATGCATAACTGCATGGTATCCTTCAACGAGAATCATTTTGTTCAACAGTGATTTAGTAGCTAAAATTTGCCACAATTTTGCATGCATATAGCACGCAGGTGGAATTCGCTACTGGGTCCTAATTGATCTATCTTCCAAATATTGCACCACATTGAAGTGTCCATAATTATCTTAAATAGATTAAGCATAGCTTACATTTGGCTCAAGGTTGCATGTATATTGCACTCACTTCGAATTTGCTACTCGGTCTTAATTAATCTAGCTTGCAAACTATTGCACCACATCAAAGTGTCCATCATTCCCTTAAATATCATTAGATTTAGCTTACATTTGGAACAAGGTTGCATGTATGTAGCACTCATTTCGAATTCGCTACTTGGTCCTAATTAATCTAGCTTGCAAATTATTGGACCACATCATTCTCTTAAATAGCATTAGATTAAGTGTAGCTTAGATGTGGAGCAAAACCGAAATTATAGAGCCCCATATGTGGATAAAACTCACTATTCTGTTGTAACTTATCTTGTGACCCAATCTTTTTAACCATTAAACGACATTTTATTGCCCGTCATTCGGCGAAATAGCGATTATCTAAGCGTAGCTTCAAGGCCGAAAATATGGAGTACCAGCGTGCGAATCGAACTCATTAATGTCGAAATTTATCTAGAAAGACAAACTCGATAACCATTCACCAGGTCGAAGTGCCCATCATTGTGTTCAATAATGATTCTTTTTAAACTAATTCAGTCCAAGCAAGGCGATAACGTCACTAAGACTTAAGGGTAGTTAAAGAGATTTGGATGACTTTAGAAGGAACTGGAATCCCATTCCTAAACAAGAAATAAGGGATAGACAGCTACCCCTGTTCAAAAGACCTGGGGGGCGGGGTGGACAGTATGGGACGATAGGCGAACCTATCTACTCATATTGCTTTACTAATCTTAATTTACTTACGGAACAAGGCAGAAAGTAAGGATCGCCGATTGAGCATCAAAATCACTACACAGACGTAATTGATCTAGCACTATACACGTGCTAATGTCGAAGTGCCTTTTATTCTGTTGAATATATTTTTATTTTTATTGCTTCCATATTTTTATAATCTAAATGTGTTACAATATTACATTTATTTATATTTTATTTTTTGTCTATAATTAAAACAAAAATAAGCATAAGAATCTAATCATTTAAAAATGAACATTCTTATTTGTTTTACACTGTGTTTAAACTTTTCTAGTCGTTTAAGTTTGGAGTTTCATTCATTTAAGTACTGTTCGTACGCATTGCTTGCTATGTTCTCAGTGTAAAATACAAAAGAAATACTATGCGTGTACTCATTTGAGCATGATAATGTAGCTAGTTTTAATACGGTACACACTATTATGAGACCCAATGATGATCTTATTCATAATAGTGCTCATGGTTTGAGAGACACTTACAGCATCATTAGCCATTAATACAAATTTAAATTTACTATATCTAGCTTGACTGGTCAATTGTCTCGTTGTCAGGCCAAGAATGCTCTCACTGAAGATCTTGAAGAAGTGAATGACACCTAAGTAAAAGGCGTAACCTTCTAAGTAAATGCTTGCAGATTCTAATACAAACAAACAGTATTTACATCTCATCGAACTAAGTAAATGCTTATCGTCTCAAATATAAACGAACAATATTTACCTCGTCCTGATCCAGATAAATGCTTACCGACTTAAGCTGGTGTCAGAATTATTCGCTCCCTCTCCTAATTAAATATAAGGTTGTAATCTCTCAAGTTTTCCTTTGAGATTTTATGTGCTATTATTCAGAAATGATCAAATAATGAATTTGAAAGAATTCCGTTATGCCCATCACAAAGTTTTATTTTAATATCAAATATTAACATCAAACATTTAACATAGAGCAATATTATTGGCTCTGTTGCTCCAGCTCTCTATCTCTTTTTCGTGTTTATTGCCTTGGTTATTTTTTATAGATCCTTACAAAATCGCTACAAAAATCGACCTCTATTTTGCTCTTTTCTTCGCTTCGAATAGTGCCTGCAAATTCGAAACAGTTTTATTCCTTTTTTTCCTTTTCTTCAAGTAGGCTCAAAATTTTTTAGTGGGGCTTCGGTCAAGAATTTACGTTTTTTGTCACCTAAGTATTTGTTAACAATTCGTGTCGTGCGCTTAAGGTTATTTTCATTTCGGAACGTCTAGAGACATCCCGCCAAAGACAGCTTCCGTGAAATTTGTTTTATCTCATTTTTAAAAATACACAAATATTCTCGTTATCCATGATTCCCTATAATCTCACTAGTTCTCCTGGTTCGGAAGCAGAGATATATCCCCAAAACATACTTCATTGTAAGTATGATATTTCTGATTTGTAAGGTTCATTCGATTTCCTCCACGCATACCGGGAACACATGTGACCAAATAATTCTAGTTTGGTCTCATCTGACCATAAATCTGTGTTCCAAGATTCACTTACGTAAGCTAATATACTTTTACATGTTTAGGCTGAAGCAAGGGTGTTTTCCTTAGGCGACAAGCTCGAAGTCCTACTCGATGAAAGTTAGCGTCTTCGATACATTCAAACTTTCTGTGTGTACATTATTGGCAACGTCTTTTACCGTTAGATGAAGATACTTGGAGACATCTCTAACAAAGTAACTTATCATTCTCTCAGAAATAATCCTTTTTCTATAAATCCTTAATAATCACTACACAGTGAGTCTGGTATTTCTTGATAATGCTTCGATCTAGGAACGTTAAAACGCTTGACACATGCGTGTCCATCACATTTCTTGTAAGAATCTAATTTCATTTGGAGCTTTTTGTCAAGTTCAGTAGACTCGGCCGAACGAATAAATGATCACAGTACATGGAACCCACTTATTGCCTTCTTGAGACATTTCTACAGTATTACAGAATCAGGTCAGTATCAATTCATTTTCAAAGGATGCTTGTTTAAATATTAAATTAAGAAAAATGCAGTTTTTCTATAGAAGACACACGTTTCATTATTTTCTATAACGTAGGAGTGAATTATTTTGAACCCCAGCAATTTTTATAAAAATCTATAATTATGTTATATAACAGATCGATATTTTTAAACATCACGAATTAATAAAAAATAAAAATCGGATTGAACTATCTGTGGTAAATTCAGTAGATTCTTGCAAATATTTTCATTGCCTTAGAAAATATACACATATTCAGTGGGGTCGAATAATTCTAAAATGAACTGTAAGTACAAACAGACAATATTTATCTGCCCGTAAAGCAGGTAAATGATTAAAGATTCAAATATAAATGATCGATATTTATCTATACTTGAAGAAATTAAATTCCTACAGATTCAATTAAAATGACCAATATCTATCTCAGACCTTACTGTCTCTAATATAAACCACCCATATTTACTAATAATTACTATATATAAACCACCCATATTTACCAATAATTACTTATCGAAGTAATTGTTTATCATATATACTTATTATAAAACCCAGGTTGTGTGTGTGTGTGTGTGTGTGTGTGTGTGTGTGTGCGTGTGTGTGTGTGTACGTTTATATATTGGATCGGATTTCCTACATTTTTCAACCGATTTCAACAAAACTTCACATGACTACGTAAGATTACCTTGCGGTGGTTCTGACAGCGCCCCAAATTGGAAAAAACACAATTGTTTTTGCACGAAATCAATTTGAAAACACGATTAAGTGGCATTAATGAAAGGGGGACAACTCATATCGAGTTATACTTATTATAAAACCCAGGTTGTGTGTGTGTGTGTGTGTGTGTGTGTGTGTGTGTGTGTGTGTGTGTGTGTGTGCTCGTTTATATATAGGATCGGATTTCCTACATTTTTCAACCGATTTCAACAAAACATCAGTTTTTTTTTTTTTACCTGTCTTGCACACTTTTTTCTTTATTTTTACATTCAGAATGCTTTAAAAATTCCATTTACAAGACAATTGTTTATAATAAAATTTTATTCAATCGGTAGACTCATAACGATTGAAAACAATGTTTTTGTTTGAGTTTGGGTTTGACCAATTCGTAACCCCCTCCAAAAAAACCTAATTAAGACATGCGTGTCCGTCAACCTTAAACAATAATCTTTGTCAATATTATTTTTCAGTCTTTATGATGGTCGATACTTGATCTATCTCTTATTGTTACATCCACGGGCAACGCCGGGCTCTACTGCTAGTAGACTAATATATAAACAGCCAGCATGTACCTTTTCCGAATTAAGTAAATGTTTAGAGACTAAAATATAAACAACGAATACTTACCTATCGCGAAACTAAGTAATTGCTTATAGAACCATTTGAATGCTTATAATCTCAAATATAAATTACCAATATTTACCAATCTTCAAAAGAGATAACTCCTGACAGACATAGATGCAAACGACTCATCCTCGATTGTTCGATTTGTTTTTTACGGTTTATCAACATTTTCAAGGTCATTTACAACCAAAACATAATTTCGGATTGTAAAAAAAATTTTGAGGTAATGATTTTCTGATGCATGCCATATTATTTAATCAGCAGCAGAGGGAGAAGAATTGGATTCATAATTCCTTAGGGTTATTTTGACGAAATTGAATATAACAAGTACAACTGTAATTCGAACTCTGTTTCCTAAATTTTCTTTTCGACCCTGTATTCATTGCATCATCCGTACATACAAGTTTTCAGCACTTGGTATCTCTGACCAGTCACTCATCTAGATACTCTCCATGATGAACATTGTTTAACTTAGGTGGTCGAACGAGAACCAGTATTTCAATATGATGTGGCCGAAAGTCTACTCATCCTAGAGCCAAGATAATTCATATAAAGTACAGTTCAAAAGCTCGACGTATCTCCTAGTAATTTTTTTAAATTGGCCCCAGAAGTAGTTGTTTTGGATTTATATAAAATAAAATTATTATACATGGTTCTAAAAAGTGAGACTTTTTTTTTTAATTAGAAATGTTATTCTGATTAAAAGAAAAAAAGATTATGATTAAATTTTGCTCACGTCAAAATATCCTCTCTGGGCCTTGATTACTGCGATTTAACAAAAGAAAAATGAAAAACACAGTGTTTGAAATGTTAAATAACATTTACTAAAAAATGCGAATTTTTTTTCTTTTCTTCAAATGCACTCTTCTTTTAAGTGTTGAAAAATATTGGAAAAATTACGTCAATCATTTTGTTTGTTTGTTCGACATTCCAACCACCTGAAGAAGGCCGGAGCGAACAACGGCCGAAACGTTGGGATAAATATAGCGACAAAGATGACGACAATATTCCGAATAATGTAAATTGTGTACATAATGCCTCATCTGAGAAATATAAACAATACATTATTGATAATAATGTTAATATGGATTGGAAGGGGAAGAAACATTGAATAGATTATCTTCAGGTCTCACTGAAAATGACAAGTACAACATTTTATGAGATATCTTGATCTAGTACAAGGAAGAAAGATTACACAGAAAAAATAGACATTGTATTACTAAATAAGAAAGAACATGCATCATCATAGATACTGTATTCCCCGCTGATAACAGAATAATCGACGCCGAAGAAGAAAAGCGGGAAAATAATTGTTAGTTTAAAATGGGAATTGTACAAAGAGTGGTCAAACGAGAAAGTGACTGCCAAACCCAGTATTATTCGTGATCTAGGCACCATAGGTATAGAACTTGCAACTGCTTATATAGTCCGATGTGTTCTTAAAACATTATGAAATAGGTTTACCTCAATCCATTAATTGTAGAAAGATGTTATGTCGGTTCCACCTTCAGTATGGTTTGCTCTTTTTGTAGATCGAATACTAAAGAACACAGAGTCGAACATTTATTTTCAAAGAACGTAGAAAATTAGATGAGCCAGTATATAGAGTAAAAAGATTGGAGGTAACTTACGTGATTGGAAACGAGTTGAAAAAGGAAAGGCGAAAAGGAAAAGGAAGAGTCGGCCTGCCAAAAAAAAATAGCTTTATAACGAACGTCAAATGTCATCCGCGGCTGAAGACTGATATTGCCTGCTTGGCCAGGAATCTTACTCTGCCAGCAGGCCAGTTGAAAGTTGGGCGCAGTGCAATAACTCCAAAGGCTCATGATGAGTGCACTGATTTTGGGAGCAAAAATTATCTTATGACAGTGACTGAGCTGAATTTTCTCGGGAAGCTGAGCTCCTGTTTTCAAGTTATCATTTTATATATATTAAATATAAATAAAGTTGGATTTGAAGCGTAAATCATGTATCAAATGTGGTTTCATTGCCCTAATTTTAACTGTCACAATTTACCCCCACCATGTTACATTGTGTCCCACTGTCTATTATTTTTACCCAACAAGTGGGGTAAAAAGTAACATTTTACAATTTTCATATTTTCACGTTAAGTCCTTAAATTGAAATGCCATCGTTTAATAGTTCCTCATCATAATGTTCACTTAACACTAATGTTCGTGTACAGTTTAAATAAGCGTGCCTGTCTTTAATTATATGATCGGTATAGTAATTTGAAAAAAAAATGTGTTACTTTGTGCCTCGCTATACTCTACCTATCAAGTAACACATCTGCTCTGAAACCCCAAAGAATGATAAGAAATCTACAAATTTCTAATTAAATATTTGCCTTTAAATCTTCGCAGCATGGAAAATTGATTCTTTATTTGTTTGATATTGCACACTGAGGCGCTCTTCGGGCACAACAGTTCAAGATCAAGCGGCTTAACCGCTCGTCAGTCACTTCACCACCGCAATTATCCACCACCACAACTACCGCCATCTTAAAATGGCGGAAGAAAAAAAAAAGCACTTCCATCATCACTATATCAACTTGAAAATCGAAAACCACAACAACAATTCCCCATACCACAAGCTTCATTATCCGCAAAGACTGTGCGTCCTGACTAGCACTATCAGTCTCTCGAGAACCGTAAGCACCCCAACCAAATATCCATTCTCTGTTGTTCTTTGAAACATTTATATATGGAACGAATCCCGGCGAACACGAAAGCTTTCAAACTAATAAAACCGCTGCGCATCGCATAGCGGTGCTGATCAGAAGGCGATAGGCAGGTATTTAAAGACACACAGGCTTCGCCAGATAACTCTCTAATTTGTACAGAATCCTTACAGTGTCTGTTGATTGCCCTCAAGCAAAGCTAACTCCTTAATACCAGCCTCAGCTGTACGTGAACCTTTGACGAATCGTATTGTGTACAATTTTATCTGCCAACGACATGATCCAGTGCCTCTGGTATATTAACTCGGAACAATGAGTGCATATGTAGCAGCAAAGTGAGAAAAGGAGGTTGAAAGAGGAGAAGAAGAAGAAGAAGATATAGGAAAAGAATAAGAGGGGTCAATGGAAACTTTCAGAAGTTTACGAAGATGATGTGAGAGTAGGAATAGAGAAAGAGCGTGTGAGGTGTTGGCGTGAGGAATATGGGTGTTGAAGAGTGAATAGAGAAATACGAAAAGGAGGAGAGATGGTAGAGGAAGCGATCGAAAGGAAGGTAATCAAGAAATGAGAATAGACCGGATTAAAAAATAAATAATAAACATAAAAATAATACGAAAATGAAAAAAAATATGAAGAAACTTACTAAAAACAAAGTAATAAAATTTATTGCCTAGTGGCTGAGATAGTTGCCTATTTCACCAATGGTTACAGAGTTCAGTGGGAAAAAGCAGACAAATTCTCAGTATGTCGACTGCTGATTTTCAAGTGAGGCGGATATTGACTAGATTGAAAAGACATGTCCTAGCCGCATTTTTGTTCATTTAGCTTTCTACTGTATTGACCTTAGTTGAGCCAGCCTAACGTCCACATTACGTTGTAACCCCGCTGAAACACAGATTCACGTACGATTATATAAGTTAAGCAACTGATCAATCCCCTCGCAAATGAAGAACAGACTTGAAGCAAGAGTAATGTGGTTATACCGAAGGATATTGATAATAACATGAAATGAACATGACGAGGTTTTAGAGAAAATGGGACCAAACAGGATACATACTTAACATCAGAAAAAGACAGTTAAAATTTATATGGCAAATAATGAGGAAAGGGTGCTTGGAAAATACGATACTCACGAAACAAATTAAAGGCAAGATGATAATAGAAAAACAATGCATAACTTAGCTAACGAAGCAAGGTTTAGGAGATATAAAAGATAAAAATTTTTAAGAGCTGCAAAAGACAAGAAATAGTGGAAAGCCATAATCGCCTACTTCCTTAAGGGACACAGCAAATGGAAGAATTGTATAAGAAACGTGGGCTGATGAAGTATAAAACAAAATAAATTAGGTAACAAAAACCATCCTTTTATTTATTTTTTTTATTGATATTTTTTTCGTTTTTTGGTGCGATTAAAGTACAAATCTGAGATTTATGGCTTTTGGTGATCTTTCCTTCCAGTATCTGAAATGTTTGAAACTAATTAAATTCAAAACGCAATTCACAGTTTGCCATCATCATTGATTACGAGTGAATAAGTTACGATGCAAAAAACAAGCCCTTTTTAACTGTACACGCATTAACCTCATATTCTAGAGACTAGTACTACTGTTTCCTTTATAATTTTAAAATCGCCCAGAATATATTTCCCATATAGCTGAATATAAAATTATTACCACTCGAAGTTATCGTTTTTTAAATGATAATAATATGCCTAAACGCAAAGGAATTTCATGGTTAAACGTTAAAAATAATGCCAGGAAAAATGGATGAGGTGAGAAAGAAGCAAAGATGATATTGATGAAATTATAAAAAGAAAAAATGAGAAGAAAAAACAGAATATTATTTTGATTTAAAAATCGAAAATAAAACAAATCCAGTGTACTGGGTTCGATCCTCATTGATTATAGTGAACTTAGCTAAGACACTAGTGTAGTGGTTTCGTCGCTTATTTCCCAGACGCGCGAGTGGACCGTGATCGAACCCATATAAAACATTTAAATGGTTGATTTTCGACATAGCTAAGAACATTTGGAAGATTAGAGTTACATATCTGCCAGCATTTCTCCTTACAGGGATTCATGAAAAATAGATCGGGAAATCGAAATTGAAATTGCAAGTTATTGATTATTAGTCCGTATTTCGAATGAATCGGTACATAAGTAGGATATTGTGGAAAGATATTGTTGACATATGTTTTGTTATCATCTATACCGATCACTTAGAGAATTAGTGAGGATTTAATATCAGTTACTAATTATCAAGGATATTGTGGAGATATGATTTTTGGTGACTGGTATCGATCTCGTAAAAATACCTGAGAAGGTATTTACCTCCTGACCTCTGCACTAAGACAGGATGTGACGCAAGGTGTTTTTAAGCGGGTTACCCATAGATATGAATAAGCATATTGGCCAAGAACAAAAAGTACGAGATGTGCATGAAGCACATAATTGTACTACCCGTCAGGAAAAAAATGTACATGTATTATTAGTATACATATAATGTCTGTGTGTGTACATATATACATCAATATACACACATATCTAGCAAGATAAAAAAGGAAATATTCAACCTCACCTTTATATATATGGGGTAATGGATATCGGCTTGGATTGTGGAATCGCAGAGCCGAGTTCGAATCCAGGTTGAATCCATTACATTCACTTACATGCTAATACCCTTGGGAAAGGTGTGAATCCTCTTCTTCTCCCTCCAGCTATGGGTTAAATAGCAGGAGAGACTGGGTTCTATAGCCTTGGTTGGCAACTGGTCTAGGAGAAGGACAACTCTGAATTCAAAACCTGAGGGGGGTTGTTTTGGGACCTTGTGGCACGTAGTGCACCAGGTCTTTGTATTCGGCCCTTCAAAAAGTGTGGATAGTCCTGCACGAAACCTTCACCACTATAATCAAATCTCATGTGCCGTTGTCGGGCTGGCAGTTTCCTGGAAACTGATCTGCTTGACCCTCATACGTCGAACCCGACGGGAGAATCGAGATATATATATATATATATATTTTTCAATTAAAAGGTGCAATTATAATTTACAAATTCATGAATCATTCATACAAAAAACAAGTATAGAGGTTAATGATTTAAATGCCGAGAATACATCGTCGCAAACAATATAAATAAGATACATCAACCCCGAACCTGTATATGAATGATATGATCCCCGTTATTAAATTCCAGTTGCATAAGGTCTTTTTAATTTTTTACAAGCTTTCGTCTGTTCCTACAGACATCATCAGGTATGGAAGTAGATTTTGTTCTTATTTTTAATTCTCAGTAATAAGTGGACAACGAAAATAGAGATGTAATCCGAAAAAATGCTATGAGAAATGTGTTTTTGTTTTGGAACGTGCGGT
The DNA here is from genome assembly GCA_903632075.3 of Acanthosepion pharaonis. Taxonomy (NCBI): domain Eukaryota; kingdom Metazoa; phylum Mollusca; class Cephalopoda; order Sepiida; family Sepiidae; genus Acanthosepion; species Acanthosepion pharaonis. The sequence continues at coordinate 4,190,749 of CAHIKZ030005435.1, read as the reverse complement.
CGCAACGCTGAGTTTGAATTTAAATTTTATGGTTGTGCGTTTTTGTATAAATATAGCAATAAGAGAATTCTTTTTTACTGGTAGATTTTCCGTGAATATGGCATGAACTATATTGTTCAATAATTACAGTAATGTCACACTTATTATCCGAGAGTTGCACGTTGGATCAGTTATTTTAATTTCAATTAAAAGGTGCAATTATAATTTACAAATTCATGAATCATTCATACAAAAAACAAGTATAGAGGTTAATGATTTAAACGCCGAGAATACATAGGGCGATTGAAAAGTAACTCCCTAATATATGTATGATGGAATCTCCCGTCTAACAATAATTTAGAAGTCCATATTACATAAAATAAGGAGTTACTTTTCAATCACCCCCTATATAAGATGGCTTGAGCATTTCATTTTATATCTTGGTAGATATATAACAGAAACACGCATATATACATACATACACACACACACACACACATATATATATATATATATATATATATATATATATATATATATATATATATATATATATATATATATGAAAGTAAAATAGATTGATCACAAATTGGAATGGTTCAAATAACAAATTTTTGATAGAGAAACAAATAGAATTATACACACCGTTCTCGATGCATTTTAATTTTTTTTATCTACATTACACCAAGCAAAAGTTTAGGACGGAAATCCTCATCAATACTGGAAAGATCGAAAAAAAAACAGCTGCCGGACTTGAGAAAGCTATTTTCCTGAAACAATGTTTTAAGATTTTAAGAGAAAGTTTTTATAAATTTCAACCGAATGCCATACTGGCGGCTCGGTCAATGAATGCCAAATGTCTCCTTCTAGGTATACAGTTAATATTACAATTTTCATTGCCACGTGAGACGAATAAAAAAATATTTTTAAATGTGCACTACGCTGTGGATTGATGGTTAAAAAGCAAGACCCGAAAATCGTCACCAATTTTCTTTCTGAGTTTTACATTTGCTGACATGTGTCAAGGTTAAAACACAAATGCTTTAACAGGAAACAACAGTTAAGAAACAAGACCCGTAGTCTTATTAACTATTATAAAGCGTCCGAACCTCACTGGATGACAGATCTTTTTTAAGCATTTCACATCAAGCAAGGCGGGATGCCACTAGCATGCAAGAGGTTACAGAAAGTGAGAGCGAGAGTGAAGAGGCGTAAAAGAAGAAAGGATGAAGACAAGGATAGGGAATAGATCAAGGTCTGGAGATGTCGATTGACATTGCATTTGAATAGTTGGAGATTAAGGGGATTCTACAGGCGTGAGGTTCGAGACATGTAGTAATTGGAGTAGAAGAGGCGGCTACATTTAAATGGTTCAACAGAGACAGGATGAGACAGAGATGCATTACTAGTAGCACGTTTAAATTCATGCAGTCTGGAAACCGGCGAATGTAACAGTGAAAGTACTTGTAGAAAATACAGAGGTTAGGCGACGGCACGTCTGTGAGTGAACGACTGTAGACGAGATGCCAGATCCGGGCCAATCACATTGCATATCCTTAACTGGATTTTGTCGAAGACGAACAGCGTGGGCACCAGACCATATATGGCAGCAATGTTCCATGCAAAGTCGAATGGTTGATTTATAGATTTGATTGATGGACTCGGGCGAGAAAAACCTTCTGGCGCGACACAGGGAACCAACTTTCCTTGAACCTATTGATTCAATGTATTTATTCCATCTCAGGTCAGTGGACAGTGTGAGACCAAGCAGTCACGAAGCGGTGCTCTCGTGGAATTCAGCATCAGACATTTTGATGCGAAGTAGGGATGGTTCCTGTGGTGAGTAATAGAGAGCAGTTTTGTTTTAGAGGCATTAAAGTTACCCAGCCAATTCCTGCCCCAATCTACAAACGATTGGAGTTCCTTTTCAAGACTAACGGCTAGGTTAGTTTTGTCAGCGATACCAATTTTGCTTTTGGGGCAGGAGTAAATAATAGTGCCGTCTGCATAGATGCCTACTTGGGAACTAATGACATCGGGAAGATCGTTAATGAAGATAAGGAACAGAGTAGGGCCCAAGATAGAGCCTTGGGGAACACCTGCGTTCGTGGGAAAAGATCTGGAGGAGAATCCGTTAAAGACGACCTTCATTACACAGCTTGACAGGAATGATCGTATTAAGTCAAATAATCGACCTGAAATTCCGTATCCCTGAAGCTTACGAAGGAGGCCGGCTTGCCAAAGCCTATCAAACGCTTTAGAGATAACTAGAGCCACGGCACGAGCTTCTCCTTGAATGTGAATTGCTTGGTAAACAATTTCTGTTATAGCCGTGAGCACATCAACTGTAGAACGGGCAAAGCGGAAACCATAGTGCTTGTTAGAGAGCAGATCACGGGATATAAGGTAACTAACCACTTCGGCATGCGTGCCTGTTTTATGTTCATTAAGTAATAGTGTGTTATAGCGTAAAACAGAATTCGCAGAATATTCTCTTCCATTGTTATTTGAGTCGAGTGTGTATCGGGTGCCGAGTAAATATATGTGGATATACATATATTTTATACAAGAGTAAAGATTACAGCCACCAATTTTGAATATCTGTCTATATCTCTGAGATGAGGCATGGTAACTATTTACACTATTTTCATTGATCGAACTGTTGTTCTCATCTTTACTACAATATTCATAATGTTTCGACCGTTGTACGCTCTGGCTTTCTTCAGGGTCTGTCTATATTTCTGAGATGTAAGCTCTTGTCTTATTGGATAAAATACATAATTCGGTTCGAAATTCCACCTATTATCCCCTGAAGAAAGCCGGAGCATACAATGGCCGAAACGTCATGAATACTAAAAATGAGATGACTGACTGAATAATGTAAATAGTGTAAATAACCATTTTGAATGATGAGATTAGCAAAAGTTTTAAGTTTGGCAAAAGACAGTCTTCTTGATTTAATTCCAGGTCATAGGAAATATTGGATAATTTTGTGATGTCAATTTAGCACTCTTGTAATGTTAACGAATATTAATGCTCGTTGTAGTAGAGACATTGTATCCGCAGATACATCTATAGTACGCCGCTGAACAATACTGGTGACAGACGCCTTCGAATAATACTCGCACTAATAGTACGTGTTCGATAATACTCGCTCGACTGTAATCCTGGCGATCTATGTTCAAACGCAAGTGTCGGCAGCGACACTTCATTCCTATATAACAGATAGTTTGATGCTTAACACAAAATAAAAAAAGGAGAATAATCAAAGAAAATAAAAAGGGGAAATCGAGAATTGGGGGAAAAAAAAGGAAAAGAGCGAAAATGTCTCATTAAAATGAGTTGTATGTTAAAGAGAAAGAAAAAAAAACAAAAGAACTAGACGGCACATCTCATAGAAACGTAAATACTTGTCTTCATTGAAAGCAGATATTCGTCGAGAGGCAATGTCTATTGTCTGATGCCGGACTGTTTGGCTTGATTGTTGACCAGACTAAGCGGCTGTCCGGTACGGTGCTTAACTGGCTTTAAAGATAGCTTTAAGATGGGACGGGCTCAGTGGAGATTCGACTGTTTGACTGGCAGAGTGGTCAGTCACGCCAGCGGTTACAAAAGAAAAAGAAACTAAAAACAACAATTAAAAACACTAAAAAAAAAAAAAAAAAAAAGACGGAGGGACGAAGTACATCAAAGGAGATGATATACGTAAAGAGCGCACGTGCGGAATAGCGGTCATATCTTTGTGCACGCACGGCTGCAAATCATGGACGCAACGGCCTGTTGTGAGCTGTCTGGTACGCTGCACGAGCGTTGTGTAGGGACGACGACAAAAGGAAAGGCAGCAGGGGAAAAAGAAGAAATGAATTTACTGAGAGAAAATTAAAAAAAAGAAAGATCAAAGTTAGAAACGTTATTAGAATCTTTAGCGATAAAGAGAGACATGAAACAGAATAATCAAATCCGTTTCCAGTGTATACGAAATACTTATAATTAGGAAGGACATGATGAAAAGTTTTAAACTCGGCCCACTTCCCAAATTTAACCAAAAAAAGAAACATCTGATATTAGTTCGACAGAGAACTTACCAGCAAAAATCAAAAGTGCTTTTTTGATGGACAAATAATGGTCACCAATTACAAATAGAGGCTTTTCAGACTGTTCACATTGTTCGGGCTGTTGTCATCATTTTTATTATCATATTTAAGATGTTTCGGACGTTGTACTCTACGGTTTTCTTCAGGTTATATACGTTTGAAATTTCCTAACCGACCCCTTTATTTTGTTCACGGGGGTAGATTACTCTAATTTCACGTAGCATGCGTTTCCAGAATATCTCAGTTTCAGTTATTTTCCTTTAGTGACTTAATACACATGTGGACAACAGGCTGAACAATGTAAATAGTATAAATAGTTACAATACCTCATATCAGATATATAGACAGATATTAGAGACTTTTAAATTTTATCAATTATTGCCAAATTAGGGCCACTTCATTATAGCGTAAAGAACGGCAAGCGGGACCTTCATAATAATAATCGCACGTCTGATCATTGCTAGGTTCCAGTTACTCGAGGCCATTTGTGAAATAAAAAAAAACGTAGGATCATATATCCTGAGTATCATTCCTATGCCCCAAATGATATGAAATACAGATAAATTCTCACGTACTTTTAGATGACCAATACCCGTGACCAATAATCACATCTCTACATTGTCCTGATATAGACCAATTTAGAAGAAACCCGGGCATATCAATTATTTAGTTTTTACGTAAATTTATGTGATCCATACCCGGGCCCCAAAATGATAGTAGAACAATATTTACCAATTCCTAATCCTACCCTTACTTTTAACAAATTATATTTTCACAAAATTCACATTATATACCAATTAAAAATAAGCCGGGTTTCATTTTCGCATATATTTTATTGATAGTTTTTCTACGATTTATCAAACTTTTGCCGGTTATTTAAAGCCAGAAAATATTTTTATGTTGTAAGACATTTTTGGAAGTAAAAATGATTTAGTGTTACAATTATTATTAATTTACGCATAGCTGGTGGGGGGAGATTCATACTTTTCCGAAGAGTATTTGCGCTTAAGACAATAAAACGAATCCTGTGGCAATTGGAATCCCCGATTTCCAATTTCGAGCCATTATCCTTTTCGCCTGATGCTCATCGAAGCTTACAGCACCTGATATTCCAAAGTAGTCACGCATCTAAGTATTGACCATTACTGAACTTCGGTCATCTTACGAGTACCGGCGTTCCGACATGATTCGACCAGAAAGCGTATTTATTGTTCATGGTCCATATGCATATTAAAGTGTACAGCCACACCACACCTTCTTCCATCTTGCAAGGTATGTTGTAAAAGAGAGAGAGAGAGAGAAAGAAGGGAAAGGGAAGAAAGAAGAAATAAATGAAGGGGCAATTGTAAAAATAAATAAAATGACCTGGCTAAGAAATCTTTCCTTAAAGGGTTGAACAATGTTTCGATGTGGTGTGTGATCAGATTTGAAAGATTTACAGCAAATTGCCCCCCTTTCTTCACTTTTCTCTTGCTTTCACTTTCACCAGTCAATCTAATATATTAGTCCGGATGAATTGTCTCCATTTATTAAGGACTTCCGGTCTGAATATAACAATATCTACGAAATGAATTATAACCGGAATGGATATTTAAGATTTTTTCTCGATTTATATATATATATATATATATATATATATATATATATATATATATATATATATATATATATACTATATCTATGGAGTACAGTGTTTAATATCAGGGATATAGAATATTTGAATATAAAAGTGAACATTGAAGAAAACATCAAAAGGAGACAGTTTGTTTTATGCCGAATTGCAATCATCGTACCTCACGAATGCCTCCAACAATGAACAAGACTGTCGCCTCTTGTTCTTCCTTTTGTTGTCCACTTCAAAATTCGTTGGGAAATGCACCACTACCCACTCTAAACTTAACCTCTTTTTCGAACGTAATTCATAATTGATACAAAAATAGTTAATAAAAATGAACACGCTACCGCCCCTGTCTAAATGAGTGGATTTCTCCGTATCCTTGAAAACAAACAAATGAATTGTATGTGCTTTTAAAAATCAGTAAATTTAAAAGTTATTCCAAACCTCGCTTGATGATGGAACGACACTAATGCTTTTAATTTAATTATATGATTAAATTTGAAGTTTTTAGCTTCGGTTTTTAAAAAAATGGTGATTACTGTGTAGCGAAAAAAAACATATTTAAAATCAATTAATTATAATATTTATACTCTTGAGTACTGTGTTGTAAAAGTAAAAATATCAATAAGAACACCGGATTATATATCTTACTGTTCTTTTCTTTTTTTATTATAATATATATATATATATATATATATATATATATATATATATATATATATATATATATTATAGTAGAGCCCGGCGTTGCCCGGGGATGTAACAATAAGAGATGGATCAAGTATCAACCATCATAAAGACTGAAAAATAAAATTGACAAAGATTATTGTTTAAGGTTGCGGACACGCATGTCTCAATTAGTTTTTTTTAAGAATTGGTCAAACCCAAACTCAAACAAAAACATTGTTTTCAATCGTTATGAGTCTACTGATTGAATAGAATTATTTATTATAAACAATTGCCTTGTAAATGGAATTTTTAAGCATTCTGAATGCAAAAATAAAGAAAAAAGTGTGCAAGACAATAAGAAACACTACCTGCCAAAAAAAATTGAAGTTTTATTGAAATCGGTTGAAAAATGTAGGAAATCCGATCCTATATATAAACGAACGCAGACACACACACAAACAATCTGGATTTTATAATAAGTATAACTTGATATGAGTTGTCCACCTTTCATTCTCGCGATGCCTCTTAATCGTGTTTTCAAATTGATTTCGTGCAAAAACAATTGTATTTTTTCCAATTTTGGCGCTGTCAGAACCACTGCAAGGTAATTTTACGTAGTCCTGTTAAGTTTTGCTGAAATCGGTTGAAAAATTTAGGAAATCCGAATCAATATATAAACGTGCAGACACACACACACACAACCTGGGTTTTATAATAAGTATGATATATATATATATATATATATATATATATATATATATATATATATATATATATATATATATATATATATATATATCGAATGTTAATGAGAACGAGAATAATATATAAATTCTAACGTTCACAGCATTAATTCAAAAGCGGTCTCAACACTGATAGTAGAGCAATAATTATTTATTATAATTTTTTTTTCTTATTGATTAAAACATATTTGTGAGTAAACTCTATTTGTCTATGAAATATTATAAGAAATTTATTATATATATATATATATATATATATATATATATATATATATGTGTGTGTGTGTGAAATGCTATTATATATATGAATGTTATATATATATATATATATAGATGTATGATATATATATATATATATAAGAGAGAGAGAGAGATGACAGAGAGAAAACATGCGCAAAATAACGAACGCATAAATGGTAAAAAAGATAAAAAGCTAATATTCAATGGACATGCTTACCATATTTGGAAAATAATATATTCCCATCACTGCAGATACAGATATATAAAACTAAATATTCAGTAATCCTTGGAAATGCCTAATATGGTAACGGAAAACGCTCGGATACATCTAACTTTGGGTCAATTTTATATACGATAAGCAGAAATGAAATTACATGTATGAATGTAAGATAAAATGAATAAAAAACTTCAGCGCAGTCCCTTGCCAGTCGTCTTTATTGAAACTTACGTAAAAAGTGATTGCAGCCAAACTAGACACAAACACACACTTAAATAATTACACACACACATACATACACGCACAACCATTATATATATATATATATATATATATATATATATATATATATATATATATATATATATATTTTAATGTGTCCAATCCACTATCGATTCCACTACCCATCAGATTCTATTTTTTTCTTGTTAATAATGTTGTTCTGGGCTTTGTATGTGGCTTGTTTTCTTCCATTGAGGGCACAGAATAATGAATGTTTACTCGAAGTTAGTCACGCTATTTGTTCATCATCAAGGGAGTTAAAGAAGTCTACGCGCCTGCGCACTAGCTCTATCCAGTGCCGTAGCTTAGAATATATATATATATATATATATATATATATATATATATATATATATATATATTTATATGAATGTTCGTGCATGCGATGCAATTCTGCTGAATATTAT
>CAHIKZ030005435.1:4135000-4177500 GCA_903632075.3 Acanthosepion pharaonis | reverse complement strand
AAATATATCAAAGAATATAAAAATTAATAATATGAATCAGATTATTAAATTGGTTAAAAATTTTAATGTTAATTTTATGATCTTCTCAAGTTTGTAGGTATAGCTATAACTTAGTTTTAATATGTTTCTGTTAAATATTTTACTAAGAGGGTTACATCTATGAAAATGTTTATCATTAATTGTTGTGGCCAAGTTAAAGCCAGAAATAAAGACACAAGAGAGGATGTGAATAAAACAAATATATTAACAGAAACTGCAATACAGACATATACAAACGAGAGTGTTACATCAAGAATGTTCGGTCCGACTGTCAGAGATAACTGCTGAAAACTTACCTCTCCAAAAGGCAGTACCTGCACCTATTTATAGCTGGGAGAGTCCATGTGTGCGTGGGTAAATTACTATAACAGTAATATTTATCGGTAATTTGCAATCGCCTGATGAGATGATTTGATAAGCAATGAAACACGACTGCATTTGTGCAGCAATTTTGATATGTTTTCAATCTAATATCCTAAAATAAAGAATATTGCTCTACATTGTATTGAACGCTCTTTTAAATTAAATGTTACGAACATTACGGACTCTATTCTTTCTTATCTTACCTGGATATATATATATATATATATATATACACACACACACACACACACACACACACACACACACATATATATATATATATATATATATATATATATATATATATATATAAATCTTAACTACCTCAACATTTTAAATTTGTTGTGAACTGTGCATTGAGCAATTTTTTTTTAAAATGTAACCGTTTCCTAAAGAAGATGAACCTTGTCTGTAAAACAGTTTTACCGTATATATATATATATATATATATATGTGTGTGTGTGTGTGTGTGTGTGTGTAATTTTATCGTGTATATAATTTAATTCAAATAATTATATTGAAGATTTCAGCTCTTGTTTTGAAACATGAGAAGAGTTATGTAGCGTTGGAATCATATTTTTAAATAAATAATTATATATATATATATATATATATATATATATATATATATATATATATAGATGTGTGTGTGTGTGATTGAGTGTGTTTGTGTGTGTATAAGTACCCTATTTTCTCAGCAACACCTACAATAGATTTTTTTTAAATCTGAGAATAACTTTTCTGCTTGATTTTCAATATGCGACATACAAACTGATAGCTGAAATTACTTGAAACAACTTTATGAATAAAAGGAAAATAAAGGTAAATTTTATTGAACATTTAACAAACGTTTTCTTTACTTCTAACCAAATGTGCCATACTGATCTGGCATATCAGAGAGATTCCTTTCAACTGTATCTTATGCAATTTACCATAGAGGGAACAACGCTACTGAATGAACCACTACACCATAGCAGAAGGACACGGTCCTACGCTGAAGCTATGATTTTTCGCCCTGGTGTCAGATTTATCTGAGCTTTTTTTTAAACATCTGCTGCAGATGATGTTTTCTCCCTCCCACGAGATAATTTTGTTTTATTATAATTCCCTCACAATTCCCGAATCCTACCAAAATTTAAATTATTTTTTTTATTTACATTATATCTGTAATTCCTCCAGTTTATCACACCATGTTGTTATTCTATTTGGAACATAATGTACACCCTTCAGCTTTGTATCGCTACAGTGAAATAATCGTATATATTTTGTTCCTTCGTCAAGTTTTATCGGGCTTTCAGTCTTTTAACCATTTTCGGATATAGACAATTTTACATTTGTGTTCTTAAAGGTTTTTGTAAATATAACTTTCTCAATCATTACTTCTGCGTGAATCTGTGTTTATAACCATTTAATCGAGAGTTCTCTAAAGACTCTCATGATTTATGGTCACATAGTGAGATCGATTTTTTTCTTCTCAGTGCGTTGTAGATAGACCGTCTTTCTCTTCATGTTTTACGCTCTGACTGTTTTTTGGTTATTTATGTTTTGTCACAAAATACACTTTCTATTCCGCTGTCTTAAAAATCTCTTAGCCTTTCTTGTTCTGCTCTTCGCGCGTTCTTAATATGATCTTCTTTATAATCCAAAGACGTTTGGAAATTTCTGTTGGCAATCGCCTGCGGGTACAATCTACCATTAATAATGACAGGAAGCCTTGCTACGATGGTGCAATCCTTCTTAGATATCTTCACTTTTTCAGATCTTTTTTTCCCCACGGAATTACACGCAAGACAAATAAATGTGCCTTTTCATACCCGTGTCGACTTATCGCTCAACAAGGTAGGGTTTTCATCGTAGTCAGTGTTGGTCTTGTTGAATTAATGGCAAATCAAAAAGATTTGGAAGAATGCTTAAACTAATAGGCAAAAAAAGCGTTGAGTTGTAGAAAGAAAATTAGAATTATAGGGATAGCAGATTTTATATATATATATATATATATATATATATATATATATATATATATATATATGTTGTAATTTACTCATCGCACCCTGTATATGCAGACATATATTTTCGATCTGCATTGTTTACATTGTTCCGACTGTTGTCCTCATCTTCATTGCCATGGGGACAAAAGTTCGAACAATGTAAGTAAAGTAAATAATTACAATACCCCATCTCCGAAATAGTGATAGAGATATTTTCTATATTATATAGATATTTATGTATACACACAGAGGGATATATATATATATATATATATATATATATATATATATATATATATATATATATATATATATATATACATGCATGCCAATGTGTGTGTATCAACAAATATACATGCATAAATGAACATACCAGTATACATAAGCACAAACACGCACGCACGAGCATGCACACACACACACACACACACATATATATATATACACGTATATATATATATATATATATATATATATATATATATATATATATATATATATATATATATATATATATATATATAATATATATATATATATATATATATATATATATATATATATATATATATATATATATATATATATATATATATATATTTATATCCACATGCACAACACACACATCCATATACGGCACATTAAAAGCATATATAAAATATACAACACAATATACTAAGTATATATACAGACACACGCACATGCATAGAAACACATAGGCATACACACATACACAAATATATACAAATAATATGCATATACATATATATCCATACATACATCCCCACACAGACATATTTTTATTTACAATAACCTGTCATTCTATTGGGCCATTTTTTTTGTTATCGAAGTTTACTTCAGGCTATTTATTAAACATGTATTATGCATTGCAAAAAAATAGTGTACATGCATTCAAATTTAAAAATTCTTCAATATTTTGTATTAAAATATATAAATATATATATATAATATATATATATATATATATATATATATATATATATATATATATATATATATATATATAATGTAAGACTCTTCAGTAAAAGCGAATTTAAGTTCTCTCAGTGTGTAATTAGCTAAAACTAAATATTCTTAAATTCACTTTCATCCCTACGTGCGCCAACGTCTTAGTGGTAGAATCCCCGACTGACGCCAGTTCAGTTGGGTTTCAATCCTAGCTCGAGGCAACCAGACGTCTAGCCACACTGATGAGCTGTGATACAGCGAAACAGTGTCTGTGGATGATTATTTATAATATAATATACACATGAGACGTATACATAAAAATAAAGACATTAAATAAAAATAATCACACAAAATACTAAAAAAATACATGCATATGCATACACAATCTACACATACACAAATATATATATATATATATATATATATATATATATCATCACAAATGCACAACATATACATCCATACACGCAAAGTTATAAGCATATATAACAGATACAACACAATAAACTACCTACGTAAATACAAACTTGCACATATGAACACACATAAACATACCACATACATTGATATAAGCATATATCCACATACAGACATAGGTTTATATACACACACACACATATATATATATATATGAACAATGTGTATATATATATGCACAATGTGTGTGTATATATATATATATATACACATTGTTCATTTAGTACGTACATCCATCCACTCATACATACACACACACACACACACACACACACACACATATATATATATATATATATATATATCCAATGGTTAGTGTAAATTATTTTTAATATTACACGTATTTTAAAGATCTGAATAGCTATTATAACATGATTTCGTTGTCAAGCTTTTGAATCTTTCTATACTTGGTTTTTGATAGGTTATTCTAGCTTTTGTAACAATGTTTCCCCCTAGTGTAGGATCGTTAATTAATCTGAAACTTTTAAAACCATTTAATTTATCTTCAACATCATCACTTGATAAGACACCGAGTATGTTGAAACAAAATGGCTATTTTTTGTAGTGATTTTATAACATACTTATGTTATAATTTTTTATAAATAATAATTATATATATATATATATATATATATATATATATATATATATAAACCTGTGTACATAAATATGAAAAACAGAAATCAAGGCATATTATTTTCATAAATATTACAAATTAATTTATGGCTGCAAATAATAGCAAAAATAAAATATGATAAAACAGAATTCCGTTCATAAGATAATTTAAATCTATTTTTATGTCAATAATTGTTTTGTGTGTTATTTCGTTTGAAATTATTATCAATCAATCTCAGAAAGTATTGGCCGATATTTATAGTTGGAAGAAATGAGGGTGAAACCATAGGACTTTTCTTTGTCAATGTCTAGTTCAATTGATTTTTGTGTATTTTAAAGTTTCCGGTTAAAAAACTTTTTTTTTTTTAAAGTCAATTATTTTGTGGGGCGTTATTATAAGAATTTTTATTTTCATCGAAAATTCTATTATCAGAAGACAATTTATTGATTCTAGTATTTACAGTGGCAAGGATTTGACTGGGATGTTTGGAGTTAAAGTTAATATAGATTAGACTTTCATTATCCTTGTGAAATGTTTTAAATACATTTAAACCTAATATATATATATATATATATATATATATATGTATGTATGTTTGTATGTGGATACATGTGTGTATGTTGTATGTGTGTACCTGTGTATGTCTATGTGATTATACGTATATGCATGTTTGTGTATATGTAAATATACATAGTTTATTGGGTTGTATATGATATATATGGTTATAATGAAGAGTGTATAAATGTGTATGTTGTGGATATATATATATATATATATGTGTGTGTGTGTGTATTTATGTACGTATATATATATATCTGTTTATATGTAAGTGTGTATGTATGTGTGCATATGTATATATATATATATATATATATATATATATATATATAAATATATATACATATATATATTATGTATATGAGCCTATGTATTGTGTATGTTGTGTGTGTGTTTTTTATTTATATTCATTTATTTTATGTCTATGTGTGGTATACGTAATTTTTTTATATAGTTTTGTTTACATATATATATATATATATATATATATATATATATATATATATATATATGTGTGTGTGTGTGTGTGTGTGTGTGTGTGTGTGTGTGTGTGTGTGTGTGTGCAGATAGATCGATAGATAGATAACATATAGATGAATTCCAATACATCATTTGTATGGCCATTTCTCCCCGGAAGAGATTAATCCACGAAAGAGAATTATCTTCCGTGGTTTGTCAGCTCTAAAAAGTTTTGCACATCAAATGAAAATAAAGCGTAAAATATTTTAAACTTAGAAAAAAAACGTAAGGGAGAAGGAGAGAAGGACTAAAAAGAAAGAGGAAAAATACTTAAATGTAGGAAAGACAAAGAAAGAGAGAAAAAACAAGAGGAAGAAAAAAAATGACTCTTCTAGACTGAACTCAGCACAACTGGAAATCTGATACAAGTTAAAATACCTTGACCTATAATAAAAATATTAATATCTTGTTTTAGTAAGAAATTTCAATATTTAAAATTTAGAGAAGGATTTAACGACTTTTTAAACTTATTTGAAAGAAGGTTAAACACATTATAATAAGGAATTAAAATAATGAAATTATAAGGACTGATAAATTTAAAAGAAATATTAATATAAAAAATATTAATATAAAAGTATAAATTGATAGGTAAAATTTACACGCTAATAAGAATAAATAAAAGAAAATATTAGTGAAATGTCAATAAATTATTCAAATATAGATTAAAATAAAAGGGCCATTTAGAGAAATAAATGTTAATTAAAGTTAACTACTACCAAAATGGTAACTTGATATTAAGTGTTAATTATTAAAACAGGAGATTTAATGTTACATTTGAGTAAAATATAAAATATAAAAAAATATGTCTATATACATAACATAACTTATAAAAACTAAAATATTAAAAGATATATATAATAGAAATTATATATAAAAAATGTAAAAATAATATATATATTAAAATATATATTAACTTATATATACATATAAGAAATGAACCAATACATCTAGTGAAGACAAAATCAAAAGACGTAATAATAATAGTAATAAAGGTATAATAATAATCACAACAGAGAATTATATAATAATAAGCCAATATATAAAAATAATATGAATAATAATAATAATAATAATAATAATAATTAACCAATATATAATAAACCGATATACAATAAAACCAAAACATGATATATTCAAAATCAAAAAGGCGTAATAATAATAATAATAATAATAATAATAATAATAATAATGGAATTAATAATAATCACAACAGAGAAGTATATAATATTAATAATAATTGCAATAAGAATAAAAATAAGAATAAAATATACATAAAATTAAAAAATAGGAAGAAAAGTATAAACTTATATAGAAGGAAGGTCGGAGAAATTCTATATCAGCTTGAATCTACGTCTATGACGACTTTGGAAGCAATCCATTCCTTTGATTTAGTAATATACTTTGATTGTCAAATTTAATTTTTCTAATTTTCTCTTCTAAACACAAATTGCATCTACCCTTAAAATTATATCTACCCTTAAAATTACAATGGGTTTGAGCGAAGCCTATGGTTTTCCAGACAGTCTGAGGGTTTAGATCTTTCCCACTGAATTCCCATAATTTTTTGGAGAGAGCATTTTGGCGCTTTAATCATAGGCAGATCGCAAATTCATGATGCAATTCTATTACCTTGTAGCACGGGAGAGTCCGAAATATTAACAACTGAACCGTATGTCGAGATGCAATGTAATGTGTTGCGTATAGTTTAAAATGTAATTTTGTTGTGTGTAGATTGCTTTGTCTTAATGCAGATAGACTCCTATATCTGAAGGTCCTTTTCACTGTGCGTATATGTGGGTATTGTTGTGCTATCAACTAATAGTTTGTATATAACTATGATTTTCTAAGATATGTGGTTTAATATAACTAGGATCAGAAATTTGACAGATTAGTCTACGGGAGAGCGTAGAAAACATAATAGATAGAAATGTTAAACCTATTAATAATAAATGTGTTAAGCTCATCATATATTATAAAAAATATAAAATAATTGACCTCATAGTCTCTAATAAACATACAACCTCACAACTAAATCCTCTACAAAAAAAACAAAACCAACAACAAAACAATGTAGTGTATCAATTTACATGCCCGTTCAGAGATTGTATCTCTGATACTAATAATAAACACACAACATATATTGGTTTTATTACAACCACAAGTGGCTCAGCATCCAAATGAACTGGCCGTCCTGTTCGGTCTTAATCTTCAAGGCTGAAATTTCCATTTCTGAATTTGGAAAACCATGTTCTGCGAGTTCTTTTATTCAGCCATTCTTGTCCTTTAAGCAGGGTGAATACTTCCAGTTGCTTCGGCTGCAGAGTTTTCTTCTTTTTTTTTTAAACTCATGAAAACATTATGTGCCTTAAATACTGTTTCGACAGCTCCATCTATGAGGTGCTAATCTGGGTAATTTATCCAGTGTAATTATTCAGTAAAAACAAATTATATTTATTTAAAGGTTTCTAAATTCATGTGATTATCAATCAATATCATTTGTTATTTCAGAAGATTGGAAAATTTGATTGAAATTACATATATAATATTTCGGACAAAACTTATGGGAGGACCATATATATATATATATATATATATATATATATATACAAGTATATGATTGGTGTATACGGAATAAATTCCAATAACCAACAATTACTATTCTTAAAAGAGTGTTCAATACAGAGTACAGCAGATATTATTATTTATTTAAAAATTATAACATAAATATGTTATGAAATCACTACAAAAATAGCCATTTTGTTTCAACACCTCCGGTGTCTAAATCGAGTGATGATGTTGAATGAAAAAAAAAATTTGCATTCAACATCATCACTTGATAAGACACCAGAGGTGTTGAAACAAAATGGCTACTTTTGTAGTGATTTTATAACATATTTATGTTATAATTTTTAAATAAATAATGATATATACATATATGTGTGTGTGTATTTTTTAATCTTGTTAATACAATAATATTTAATCTGTTTAAGTAAAGACAAGAATAACATCTCAAATATGTGTACACACTAAAAATGACGTATATATTAATAATAATATGTGTGTGTGTGAGTGTGTGCGTACGCGCACGCGCGTGTATGTGTTTTAAAATTGTGACTGGACTATAAATATCAAACAAAAGTAAAACCTTTTTTACAAACGTGTTTCCTTCATAGAGGAGCATTATCATAGTCAGGATACAGATTCTATTTTATAATTTTTATTTATAAAAAGAAGTAACGTTGAAGAAAAGTATCGTCATATTTCCTAACTTCGAGTTTGAGAACGCTCTGAAATATTTGAAGATTGCTCTGTAAGGGAAGGTAAACCATGTTGGACGTCATGCGAATTGTTAATTAATTATTAATTAATTGTTAATTAATTATTAATTAATTGTTAATTAATTAATTGTTAGTTAATTGCCTAATAAAGGAAAGTGAGTAAACGATGTTGTTGAATGTGTGTTTATTTATATGGTGTTATTGTTATTTTTACTTTGTTTAATTCTTTATGGATTAATTTATTTACTTTGAATATTTAAAAAGGTGTGAAAAATCGTTTTCTTTTAATGTTTAAAATTTTGTTTGGCAATATATGTTGGCTCGAGAAAGGAATATTACTTTTAACAACAGAGATATTTGAAAAATTCAGGGTGTAAGTTAGCATTTTAGCAAGAATCGATAATTGAACTCTCAATAACATCTAAAAGAGAAAATAATTTATTCCGATATGTAGTGACAGAAAGAGGATGGGAGTGAAAATCAAATGAAAAAAAAATGTTTTCCTAGTGCGAAAAAAGTTGAGTGATTAAGTAACAAGAAACTAAAATGTGTTTAGAATCGAATCAATTATGGAAAATAAGTAAATGTAGAATTATTATAAAAGCGAAACAGATCTTTAAGCATATACCGGGTGTAACAGCAAAATTGTCTCAATCGTATAACAGCTTAAGTGTCCATCTCACAAAGTGTTCAATATCTAAAAATCACTAAACTAATTAAGTTTTTATCCTGGTTTTCAGATAAGACGTTTAACAACCGTTGCACCATTTATCTCTTACGATAAATTGCTAAAAAAAACCCTTTGTGTTATTTAGCTAGAAACACAACAGGTTAAAATTGTTTTGTGTATTACCCACAGACTTCCCTAATGGCAATTGTGATAGGAAAAATTTAATTCAGGCCTTCAGTAATGATAGCAACATTCATACTCTGGCTTCCAACTTCAATGTACGTTCAAGAACCATTAAGAGTACGGTGAATATTTCTTAAAAAAGTGATAATAGTAGGCATGCAAAATGGATCAGCAGGTCACAATAGCAAGAGGGATCATTATTTCAAGTTAGATCTAAAGAGATCACCCGAGCAAGTGAAATTTATTTACTGAAAAACAAGTTTGAAAAAAGTAATTATAAACAATTTTTTTCTATCCTCTGCCAGCCGCAATGATGGAGCCCGAACCATAGCCAGTGATACACGCTGCGAGAGCCACACTGTTTCGCGAGGCTCGTCTCTTAAAAGATCAATTAGGAATGAGTCAAGTCAATCCAGAAGACGTTCGGTACGTGAGAGAGGTGTTTCATCTATGACAGTCCAAAGAGCAATGAAAAAAGTCTTGAAAATGAAATCATACGTGAAACCTGTGAGGCAACTTGTTAATAATGGATAGAAAGTTAGAAGATTAGAGAGGGCTAAGATTATCTTGAATAAGTTGGAAAATCATCCTGGCATAAAATACATATATTTGAACTTTATTTCAATCTTTCATAACATCCGATCCTTAGCTTTGATTAATTAATGAGGAACATGTCGTTTTCATTTATGTCAATTTCATCACGTTTCTACTGTTAATCTTGGTGAGTAATTATACATTCGTATTACTCAGCGTAGAGTCCAATAGCGTTACAAAAACCTCGGAAAATTCCAGTAAGATATCTTTAATCATTTCTAACAATTGGACATAATATTTATATACACGCATATATTCATACAGATATATAAATACGTGCACTTTTAAATATATATACATGTGAGTTGGACATTCCGTCTCATCTCCATTCTAAAACATATATATATATATATATATATATATATATATATATATATATATATAGAGAGAGAGATCGTCGATTGGTTTCTACCCAAAGGGCGGAAATCGATCTGGTCGGAAGTCGGCTTGGAATTAATTTTTCAAGCTTTTTTATCTTTCTTTAGGCATTATTGTATTTGTTAGAATTTCTTACGGTTTCTTTAACTTTGATACCATTTGTATAGTCCTTACACATTGTTTTGTTTCTTAATTTTTACGTTCGTCAAGTTTAAATCAGTCTCTACACATTAAAGTAATGCCGTACGCCAAGCTGGTAAACAATCACGCTGATAGACGCGGAGCAGACGAAGCCAAACGATAAAACATACCGAATTCTCGCCCGTGGTCATAAGCAGTCATCAGTCAGATAGTTCTTTAATCGACGACAAACTATCTCTCTCTTTCTCTCTTCACTCTCTGTATTCATGTGTGTTTAAATATATATATATATATATATATATATATATATATATATATATATATATATATATATAACAATTCGTATTAATAGGAAATATTAACATAAAAAGTAAATAATAATTATAGAATATTATATAAAATTTATATAATATTCTATAATTAATATTTACTTTTTATGTTAATATTTCCTATTAATACGAATTGTTAAGTTTGGTATTAATGAATTAAAGTGAATTACATTCAGATTTGCTAATGTAATGCTTGTGAAAATGTTAAGCATTCTTCAGAAAATTCATTCAAATGTTTTTTTTTTTAATTTTTACAAGACGTGTACGTGGCGAAAACAAGTTTGGTGTCTTCACATTCTAGTTTGTTCACGATTGTACATTTTATTTAAAAAAAAAAATATTGATCATTATTCATTCTGACCGCCTGATCGATCGCCTAATCATAGGAATCAATAGGTCAAGTACAACACTTTTATTGAGAGAACTGAAATTAGAATTGAAACAGATTCTACTTTAGGTCCACTTGGGTGCAGACAGTTTTAAGCTAACGAGTCAGTCGCATTGTTTGTTAGTTCTTTAAGCACTTCGTCATAGCATTATGAATCTATCGATATTCTCCCCTAAGACATCCAGTTTGTTTGTTATTTCATGATTCGATTAATTGATTTTAAGTTTCTATTTATTATGCTTCTTTATATATTCCCAAAATGAAAAAAAAAACAGAAAAAAATCATGAGTTCTTGGAGCAAATTATTTCATCATGAAGACGTTAATTATTCTAAAGTATATGTAAATAAAATCATTTCCTGGCAGACTAATGATTTCACTGTATGCTCTAGTATTGATTGCAACATCATGGTAATAAGGAAAAAAGAGAAAAATTGGAACTAATTTTGGACATTAGATTTATACTGTAATTTATGGTATGACCACAGATATTTATCATTTCTTCATATTAATAATAATGAGTATTGCCCGTAGAAAATACACGGTTTTCTATTTAGATTTTTTTGATTTAATGACTGAATAATCTCCTTGCGAGTCCGGCGACATTAAAATACCCGAGAAAATCGTCATATTCCATTATTTAATATTTTAACATTCTAAAAACTATTGCAAAACAATTATAAATATGAACGCAAGCCATTCCTTAAAGAAATAAGACAGTACAAATGAAAATATTTCTAAATTGAGATTCTACATTTCAGAGAAACAGATCTTTCTTTCTTTTCGTTTCTTTTCTCATATAATCTCGGAGTTGTGTTTAATAATATTCCAAGGAAAAGACTGAAACAAATGATTAGTGTTGTGATGCCAACGAATACTCGTTGACATTTTGTATTGCTCGTTGTAGTAGAGATTTTGTAAGCGCAGATAAAACTATAGAAACGCCGTTGAACAATGCTGATGTCAGATGACTTCCAATAACACTCGCACTAATAGTATTTGCTCGATAATACTCGCTCGAAAATTAACCCGTATAGTGAAATAATATAGAGAATAGCGGTCCGTATAGTAATCGAAGATAGAAAAGAAATGCGATAATATTTAGTGAATTAATTGTACAAATGTGGCCCAAGGCCGAAAAGGTGGAGAGGGAAAAGGATGATCTTCTGCTGTCTTATTATTAAACTTAGCTAGCCGCAAACACTGACCCAAACATACTGACAATATTACTTTCACCAACGCAAAACATTCTTACTTGTCATTCTGACCTCATACACCATAATACGTCAGAAACTCTATGAAGTCATTACTAGTCCTCATATATACTATTCATTGTCTGTGGCGGAGGGGAATAAAATAACAATTAAAAATCTAAAAAAAAAATCCAATGAATATTTACAAATGTTTACAAAACTATATACAAGAAAATAAACAAAATTTTGTTAGTAATAACCTCCACCCCCACAAAGCCCTAACTGTGGCAGTAACATCAGCTCACTGGACGAAATTAATGCGGGGCTTTAAAAAATATAAAACATGCATACATCCCTGTTGTGGTAGGATCCACCTAATTTGCATAGTGGAGTACCGACCATATAAATATGGTTGGTACCGGGAAGAGAGGGAGGAATCAAGAGATTCAATCCAGAGATTCTGTCCGACTTCGACTCAGTCAACACATTCTCCAGGAACGGTCTTACCAGGAAAATACAAAAGACTACATGTAAATATTGTGTACACTTTCTTGTTTCAATACATTTTGTTCTAAGTACATTTTGTGTTGCATTATTATTCCATGCATTAATCAAGTTTCAACAATCCCAAACACTCATTCAAAAACACACACACATTCAAACACGAAAATCGTTGCGAAAATCACACCCGAAACGAAAGACGCCTTGCACCCACCAGAGAACTGACATCACTATCCACCTAAATTGGAGGAATGGGGAATTAAACCAAAAGAAAAAAATAGGGACAAAAATAAAAAGGGAGAATGAGCATACACACCCTAGCTAAGTTTATTAAAGAAAAAAAACTAAAACAAAAAACGACCTACACTAAACTATTAAGGGGAGTGTTGTCAATGTTCAACCCAGCAATCGCAATATCCTCCTAACCGGCATCAAAATGCCATTCTAAGTCAGCACCTTTCACTCGGCAGAGACGCGCAAGACTCACCCAACTTTCGCCAAATTCCAATGAATGGAGTCGTTTCCTTTCTGTCCTGATCTTGACTTTAATTTGATGCTTAAAGAACAGGATCAGTTGGGAAGAGGTAAACTTCTCGGCCCCATGTAATTTATTCTGTCGCGTCGTTCATATCACGACTTGCATAATCCCCAATAAGCAAAGGAACACATAGTGCTCAGCCTTATTCAACGGCAGTTTTATATTGCTACAGACGGAACTGGCCTCGAGGAGAAAGAACTTTCCGCGCAGCATGCGAACCACGATGTCTTCAACAAACTTGCACAACGGAGCTACGACACTACAATGAAAAAATCGTGACCTAAGGTCTCCATCTCCCAACTGCAGTGAACGCAGTTTGGCGACTTTGCCAAACCCACCGAACGGAGTCTTTGGCGACCCAGAGGGTCCCTCAAATCATCAGCTAGGGGAGTGATGCCTCAGTGTTATTCAGACATTTCAACCCAAGGCCATATGCAGCGAGCCCTCGGCTTCTTCAGACTGAGCTCGCCTATCAAACCATCCTGAACGTTCCCTCTAACTGACACCTTTTATAATGCCTTACGGGACAACGGCTGGACGTCGGAGAGACCATCCTTCACCCTTAAAAGTTGCTTGAGAGCAAGCCGACACTCGCGATAGAAGGAGCCCTCTCCTTGGGTCTAACAACCGGCCTCTTCCTCACACGAGCGCACACTTCTTAAGGATGGAAATTGTCTACGTGCATCTTCCTTCCAGAATTCGCCGTTCTCATCCAAGTGCATACACATCCGGTCTTGATAAGTAATGTGAAGCGTATGTCGACGAATCTCAACGCAAGGCACCCCCAGACCGCCATCAGAGGGATGGAGGTAACAGACCTCGCGATTAACCATGGAGGTCATGCCTCCCCACAAATAGGAGAACAAGAGCCTTACGAACGCCAATAAAGTGTCATACGGAAGTGGAAGCACGCAGAGTCGGTAAAGGAGAATCGGGTAGATGTGCGAGGCACATACTTCCGCCCTCCCCTTCAAGGAAAGATTCCTCCAGGGCCACAGACGAACTGCGACCTCGGCCTTCTCCCGCACCTCCGACCAATTCATTTCCAACAGGAGGTCGGGACCGAACGAGACGCCGACTATCGTCCAGAGAAAAGATCCGGGAAGAGAAATTCCCTTCCATGAACCCAACCGCATGCCAACATACTTATCGCGGTTGATCTTGGCTCCTGTCACCATCTCATAGCCTTTGATTTCTTTGCTGACTTAGCTAATTTCGCTAATTTCGGCTCTGCTCGACGCAAGAACCGAAACCACATCAGCATAGGCGGAGTATCTGGTCGAGGTGGTAGCCCCAGGTAAGGAAATTCCGCGAAGGACCGGATTCGTCTTCAACTTACACAGGAAAGGTTCCAACGCAAGAAAGTACAGCAATGGAGACAGCGGACAACCTTGGCGAATGGTGCAAGACAAAATGAAAGGTTTCGATCTTACCCCATTCACTTCTGCCAGCTCACAGGGGAACACATAGAGCAATCGGATCCATATGCGAAAGTTCGGCTCGAAACCGGCGACCGAAAGAACAGCCTCCAGAAATCGATGGTCAACCCTATCGAAAGCCTTGGACTGATCTAAATTGATCAGCGCGGCATCACTGTCGACTTGCTCGATGATTAATCGTACCAAATGAAGGTTGTCCTGAATAGTCGTGCCCTTCACAGCTCAAGTCTGCTCGCGACCAATCAGACTAGAGAGGACAGCCTGCAAACGGCCGGCTAAGACCTTGGCTAAAATCTTCAACTCTGTGTTTAACATCGTCAAAGGCCGATAATTATCTGCCCCGTTCCCACCATCTTTGCTTTTACGAAGCAACTTGATCACACCCCAAGTGAAGCGTTGAGGCATAGACCTCTGCTTCATCCAGTTGTTGAAAATCAGTGCCAGAAAGGGGACAAAGACGGGCGACTGCTTCAAGTACATTTCATAAGGAAGACAATCTAATCCCGGAGTCTTGTTCAGGCAAACCTGTTTCAGCGCATCCCAGATCTCAGTCTCTGTAATGGGACCCTCGCACCCAGCCGCTTCAGCCGCCTCGAGGCGGGAAAAGTCGGCTAAATAGGCAGCGAACTGAGCAGGGCTCAGAGCAGGTTCCCTGGTAAACAGCTCC
Source organism: Acanthosepion pharaonis (assembly GCA_903632075.3). NCBI lineage: Eukaryota > Metazoa > Mollusca > Cephalopoda > Sepiida > Sepiidae > Acanthosepion > Acanthosepion pharaonis. The sequence continues at coordinate 4,161,673 of CAHIKZ030005435.1, read as the reverse complement.
TGAAAGTAGTCACGAAAAGCCTCATAAATTCCCACGTCTGTAGACACTGTCCGCTTATCCGGCAATATGATGCTCGCGAGCTTTCTCTGCACGCAATGAAGCGGTCATGTTCGTAGCCTCGCAAGACATTCTTTTTAAACTATCCCTAACTACTAGAGCTTGATCCTTCTTGATAATCAAGGAGGCCGGTTTCACCTTAGCTAAGGCTACTTCCCCACTATCATGGGATTTGATCGCCCGATCTACCTTTGCCTCACATAACTTTTGTGCTGCTAACCCTGCTAGATTGAGTCGGCGACTAAAATCAACAGTAAAAGACCCAAGTTTAGATTTAAGAGAATCCCACCACTTATTCCCAATCACAGCTCCTGACAAATCCCGCTGTAGCATTAGTAGAAGCTGATCCCGAAAATCTTGCTCGCCAAATAATGATGAGTTCAATTTCTAGTAGCCAGCCATTTTAACCTTAGACTTATCTAAGTTTCCCGAACCCGGACAAGCCTATGATCCGAGTAAACTATAAAAATGGACATTCTAAGAGCCCTGCGTCGACTCTTAACTAGAACTTGGTCGATGTAGTTTGCGCTCACCACCGAATCCGAGCTTCCACCCCTAGTCCAAGTCCATACTACCTCCCGCGCTCATTTCGATACTTATCGACGAGATCAAACCCGTTTGTTAAGCCCCGAAACGGCTTAACATCCGGATTGTTATTACCGAATTTTTGCCCTATACGATCTATATCGGGATCAAGGATAGCATTCCAATCTTCCGCTAGAACTGCCGAAGGAGATGTCATCAAATACTTCGCGATCTGCCAAAACAAATCAAACCGTTTAGCATTGTAATTGGGCGCATAAATCCCGATGAGACGAAAAGCCTTATCCTTTATGGTAACATCCAACACGTAAAGCCTGCCCACCGGATCCGGAAAGACAGGAGCACACGTCGCATCCTGAGACTTGCTCATCAGCCAGGAAATACCCCTCGAGCGTCCATCAAAACATGCTGAATACAGGACGAACCTGTTAGAATGTCCTCACGGTCGGGAGATGAAAAATGGGTCTCCTGCACACAACAAACATCCAGTCCGAGGTGCTGAAGATCGCGATCGAGCCTCACGAGACTCCGACCTAAGGCCTAGACACTCAAAGTTGCTATCACGAGAGCCATAGTGAAAAACAATTAGGGTTGCTCTCCTGGATTGAACATGGCTGCGGATTGGACACCGATGGCCTCTCCCATGGAGCCAATACCCATCTCATTCTTGATGGTGCCATTAGGAGACAGGCTACCAATGTCCAGGGCGGGGAGTTAGCTTAAGAGCTCTATACAGGGATGGGTGAATGAAAGGCGGGAGCCTCCCTGAACAGAGTTGATTCAATTTCTTTTAATTCTCGTTATCGAAATAGACTAATGGTGGGTAGACATCGAATGCGCTGTTGGTTTCACGCTACATAGGCCAGATGTTTTCTGAGCCATGTCCTGCTCTAACCACCGTCAAAATGCTTTTCGCCATGGTAAAATTTTTTAGGATTTTCAATGTCTAGATCGGTTATTTTTTTTTAAGTTTAAGAGTATTTTTTAAGTCTTTGGGTTTGCACGATTGGGAAAATGCTCTGTCGACTTGATGTTTTGCTGCACGACATATATCTTCCCCTTTGTTGAAAAGCAATTTTTGTTTGATTTTTTTTTCTATGATGTGTTCTGAAGAGTCCGTGGAAGGGTTTCGTTGACGTTTTGGGGCTTCTGTTTTTGGAGGTGAAGTAATGGGTGTTACAGCAAGAGCTGTGTTTTTTGAGGGGGATTTAGGAGAAATTATTTCAGAGGAGTCAGTTTGGAAGGGGTCAGGGAAATTGTTTGCAAAACTAGGGGTGGATCACTAGGGGCCTGTTTATAGGATGGAGATAACTGAGCTGATGTTGAATGCCTTATAATTTTTCCACACTGATGTTTTTATGATTCCTTCAATTTTAATATTTTCTCCTTTTTCTCGAAGTTTGTCCGAATAAGTGGCCGAAGTGTCACCCTTTGAACTGTTAGAGGGAGTAGGGCTGCGCATGTCTTTAGCCGTGGGGACTTCAGTGGAACGAGATCCCGCTGCCTGGAGCTTCCCTTTCACCTTACCAACGACCTGCCTTTCCCCCTCTTCCTTCTACTCAACTGCACTAGCGACGGGCAAAGCCTTTTTGGGGAAAGGAGACTGAAAGAAGTCCCAATCGAGTGATTAACCACACCGGTCCCGATCGCTGGCATGCCCATTACAGGCGAGACGGATGTAACAAGACTCGGTGGTGGATTTGGGTCGACATGGGCCAGAAACTTAGAGGCCTTCTTCTCTGTCAAAGAAGAGGAAAGGTGACCAGTCTGACCACACTTGCAGCATGTCGGTTTACGCCAGGTGACTATAACTGGCATCTTCTGGCCCGCTACATCCAGACAGTTGCGGATGGAGATGAAGGCTTTTCGGGCTATCATGATTTCGAAACTTCATCCCCGGTCAAATCATCAGGGGAGGCACTGAGTATTTGCCCAAATTGGGACAGATAAGCGGCCAAGTGCTCCCCGACGATCTGAGGAGGAACCTCATAAACTGATACTTGGATCTTTAGCTTGCCTTCATATACCGTACGTAGAATAAGGTCTTTTATAATCAGTTCTCGACTTGTCGCGGCTTCACAGTCGGCAGCCTTGGATAACAGCACATCCCACATAAAGTAGCCCTTACCTATGATCACCCTCTGGGGTTTGATCCCCAGAGAAACCAAAGATTTAAATACGGTGTATTTTGTCGAGCGACAAATTTTGCGTGACCGCAAAAACTGACACAATTCTTTTCGCAACTCTCTTTAATTCCTCGGGATTGACGAAAAGTTCATCTGCTGTCACCAGATGCGCGTAACCTTTGGCTTTCTCGAGGAACTCCGTTATGTTGATCAAACACTTAGGTGGGGACGTCCAGCATGAGGGCGGCTCTCCGACCACTACATTTTTGTCTTCAGATTTCTCTTCTTTATCAGGATTTGTCGAATTTTGCAAATTTTGACCATTATCGGCCTCCATAACTTCGTCGGTTTTTGTCTGATTTTCCGTATTTTGTACTTTTTCGGCAACCATAATCTCACCGGAAGTCTTAAAAAATACGAAACAACCAATTAAAAAATGTTCAATATGGACGATGTTAAAAAATTGCCTGACCAGAAAACGTACGAAACGCAAACTGCAAAGACAGATTAAACAAAATAAACGTGAAATTTAACAGAGAACGATTAACAATAAAACACGGACTTAAAAGATATTTAAAAAAAATAAACAAATTAATACGTCATAAATAGAGAGAAAGTAAGAAAAAATAAACACGTAGAAACAAAGCAGAATTTGAGGGGGAGGGTTACAGAAATTTAACAAAAGAATATAAAAACAAAATAATAATAAAAGAAAGGAAAAACATAAAGTAAAATGAGCAGGAATGAAAAAAAAAAGAAAAAATGTCAAACTTTTTGCAAAAAGACTCTCAGTAAAATAAGACGTAAGAAAATAATAAAAAACAACTTACCGTAACAAAAGAGTTCAAACAGACAAAAGGACGTTCACGTCGACAAAAATTCTCCGAGCTGAAAGAATTAGTGATCGTAAACGGTCGGTAAAAAGCGCAACTTCTAGAAGAAGAACTTCTACCTCCCATATACGCGTTTCCTCTATGGTCACGTGGTCTACTAAATTCAATAATGGGATCGACTGCTTTTACTAAATGGCGATCTGTGTTCAAACTCAAGTGTCGACAGTGACACTTTATTCCTATATAACAATTAAAGAAGAAACTGTTTAATCACATGGATTAAACGAATACAATAACGAATACTGCAGTTAGTGCAGCAATATGTAAAATACACCTGGTTTTATGAGTTGACGTTCCTCCCATAGCGAATAGAAAAAATTTACGTTCAACAATTTCGTGGAGCGAAGGCCGGTCGTCTTTCTACACAACAGACATCAAACAGCGTCTCTGACTCGTCTTTTCCGTCTTTCCTGACAATCAATTCAAAATAGTCCCTTATATATCAAGTATTGACAGGAAATTACGAGTCGTACTTTCAACGCAAGGTAATATGTATACTTATTAATATCTATCTATCTATCTATCTATCTATATATATATATATATATATATATATATATATATATATATATTTTGTATACATATAGTATACTCGACTCTCCTGTCGAATTCTTCGGCGTATGAGGGTCAAGCAGATCAGTTCCCAGGAAACCGACAGCCCGACAACAGCTTAAGAGATTTGATTATAGTGGTGAAGGTTTCGTGCAGGACCATTCACACTTTTTGAAGGGCTGATTACAGAGACCTGGTGCACTACGTGCCACAAGGTCACCAAACGACCCTCCGCAGGTTTTGAATTCAGAGTTTTCCTTCTCCTAGACCAGTTGCCATCCAAGGCTATAGAACTCAATCTGTCCTGCTATTTACCCATAGCTGGAGGGAGAAGAAGAGAATTCATACCTTTCCCAGGGGCTATTAGCGCGTAAGTGAATGTAATGGATTCAACTGGATTTCGTACTCAAGTTTTATATATATATATATATATATATATATATATATATATATATATATATATATATATATATATATATATATATATATATATATATATATATATATATATATATATATATATATATATATATATATATATATATATATATATATAAACACGATCGTTTAGACATTTCTGAACTTGGACGTCAATCATGGCATCTATATAAACGTCATTAACTGACGGAGTCTATTAAGAAATCACTGGAGGTCTTAGCATAATATTTTGGTTTTGCGTCATGTTGCTATGCTGGAAAAAGCTATCCCTATGTTCAATTTCCTTATATCACATTCTAAAAATTCTTTATATCATATGCTACCATTTCCTTATATAATTCCTTATATCATATAATATCAAATCCTTATATCATATAGTAAATTACTGCAAATGTATTAATACTTGCAGGTATATTTTCAAAACAGCTTCATTTTATTTTATCTACTTTGTATCGTGTTCTATTCAACAAAGCACTTATTCATTATAACTTAAATTCTATATAATTACAGCTGTATTTACTTGATAGGAAGTTGGCGTAATCACAAGTAAAATATTAAAGAAAACAATTTTTCAGCGCCACTGGCATAAGTATTCGATTAATTCTTATCCAAGCTAGACATTTTATATAACGTTTTTGTTACTTTTTTTTATCAGCATAAAGAGGTTTTCTTGTGTTCCTTTGTCTTATTTAGCTGAGATTAAAACAAGACTCTTTTCTTTTAAAAGAAAACGTAAGACATTTATCTTTACGTACGAATTATTTATTCACAACGACGGGAAAAAATTCTCCGAGAATGTTGCTCTTTGTTTTATTCCGTTTTATTAAGCTGTTTTCACAAACCAAAAAATTGGGCAATCGAAGAAGGTCTTCATGCTAGAAAATTAAAACCAAAGCATTCTTTTTTTTTTCAGATTTCAAATCTTAGTCTCTCTGCTTCGCCTATAATTTGCCAATAAATGTTATTACAGGCTGGACTGTAGATTTTCATTTTATGCTATTCTTCACCAAATATGAGGTCAAATAACAACTTCTAATTTTCAAGTAGTAATTGTAAAGATAATATCGACCCTTTACTTGTAAGGAAACATTCGGCATTTATTTACAGAGTAAACAGTGCTACTCTCGTTTGAGATTTTTTTTAAATTCTCTTTTAATGAGGTTTCAGGAAAGACCTTCCTCAAGTCCACTATCACTTCAAGTCAAGTCATTCGTTTCATTACTGTTGGGCGATTCGAACCTAACCTTTTCCTTGAAGTAATGTGGAATGTCAATATTTTGTTTATGTTACACGTGTTATCCATTTTTCAGTATTGTTGAAGAACATCAAGTGATGTACTTTCTGTTAGTTAGTGATTTTGTAGGGCCAGGGCACAAAGTTCGAAGAAGTGTGATCCTCGCTACAACCTATAGGCTTCATTCGCTCGAAGAAATTCTAACCAATAATCTGATAAAGTCGTATACAGCTGATTGTTTAGATAGTAATGAGTTAATTTGGTGGCAAGCATATCACCCATATGAAAATCTTCATCGAACACAGGCATCTAAGAAATTAACTCGACCTAAATTTGAACATTTTCGGTTTTATAGCAATTTGCGGTATTGAGCGAAACTAATACTGGCACAATTTATTCAATTTAACGTCCGAGAAATTTTCATAGAAAATATTCTTTCTGCGACAGGAATCGAACTTGTATTCTATACGGAACCGTCATTTAGCCTGACGTGCCTTAACCGATCGAGCCACGGAGAATCGTTCGATTAGCAAGGTTTATTTAAAAACAGTAAAATCAACCTTGCTCATCGAACGATTCTCTGTGGCTCGATCGGTTAAGGCACGTCAGGCTAAATGACGGTTCCCTATAGGATACAGGTTCGATTCCTGTCGGAGAAAGAATATTTTCTATGAAAATTTCTCGGACGTTCGGACCGGCAAATGTTATTTATACTGTTTATTATAAAAATAATAGAGCATTTTTTTTAAAATTTGTATCTATAAAATAATGTATAAACATAAAAATGTCTTAATATATGTATTTTAGTATATTTATGTCTAGTAATATACACATATAGTATTATATATATATATATGTATATAGGTATGTATGTATGTATACATATTATTATATATGTGTGTGTGTTGTTGTGCGTATTTAAAAGGTTACAAATTATGGAAGCATTATTAATAAAAACGAAAAAGCCATCACTCAATAATATCAACTATGAATACGGCTACAATTTGCTCACCGTGGAAAATATAACATTCCTGTAACTCTAGCTACATGCATATTAAATCCCGTACATTCAGTTAAATGTAAAAATAAAATCATCCTTGATAATAGCTGAAAGTATAGACGGATTTACTCTTACATACAAAATATTTTGAAAATTCCTCCATAATTTATGTTCAGGAAAGAAGAAAATTATAAGAACGCAAAAGATTTAAATAAAAAAGGTTAACCGCAGCAACTTGTCAGTTGTTTTGAATATACATACATATATATATATATATATATATATATATATATAGATAGATAGATAGATAGATAGAGAGAGAGAGAGAGAGAGAGAAAGCGAGATTAACATTTCTTCTTTCATCTTTCTTTTTTCTGCTCAATATTCTTTTATATTTCACTGATTTTACTTTTCTTATTCATCGGAGGTAAAAAAAAAAGCTTTGTTTATTTGTATTTACAATAGTGTGCCTGTATTTGTCTGACTAGCATCTCCCCTTTTCCTTTTGATCTTCATCTTTTTCCTCGCACTGACGTTCTCCTGCCCCGCCGGGGACCAGCCAGAGACGAAATCTATCAAAGAAGCCAAGGACAAGACACAATGAAATCGATAAAAGCAAAAACAACTGATAACAATAAGCACAGAAAGCAACAACCCTCGCTCACACCCAGCTGCATGCGTTTCGTCCCAAAGACCAATTCAATTACGCAAGCATCATCTCCACGCATATCTTTTCCCAAGGGAGTGCCATCTTTTGTCCAGCCTTTCCTCGGTCCCACTTCTTTTTTTTTTACTCAACGTCCTACGACCGGGGCTTTTAGTGGACACCGAAATCAAGTATGTTATTTTTTTATTTTTCTCTTTTGGCTTCATCTGTCCTCGACTGGACCGTCACTTCCCAGGTTCATTCATCTATTCATTGGTTCATTTCTTCGATTCAGTCATCAATATATTCGGATGAAAAAAGAAATGGTATTGTACACAACAACAAAGCAACAAACAGAAACAATAACAAAAACAGGAACGCAAACAATAAAACTGTTGACTTCAACATCATCATCATCAACAACAACAACAACAATAATAATAATCTATATTACCTGATTCTCCGTATTACACGCATTGTCTGCGTGCGACTTTGCCTTCACCTATGCAAAGTATACACGCATAAACCATACATAAACTTGACTAAGTTTGAAATGAGATATTGGAATAGTATATCTCACTTCTTGTCAGCTTGGACAACACCTACCCTGTGCTGAACAATAATAATAATAATAATAATTATTATTATTATTATTATTATTGTGAATTAGATTGTGATTTTAAATATCACTTTCAGTAGCACATGCTTATCAGAAGCATGTTGGTCATGTCCGCTAGGAGTTGATAATCTCTGCACTGGTTTTCTTAAGTGGAAATAGCAATGTATTTCCATAGCCGGTTAAAATGGCTATAGAAACAAACCCTAATTGTAGACCCACAGCGTCATTTCTTGCGCGATAAAAAAAAAAATTATTAATATTCTGTGCTGGATTTTCGAAAAACTGTTATATTTTTGAACTGTTATGGTTTGGTTTGGTTTGGTTTGGTTTGGTTTGGTTTGGCATATCAACCTCAATAAGTTATTTAATGCCGACAAGATTTTTTATTGGTGCTATTTTTTTCAAAAATGTATTGATGGCAACAATATATTGCTGATAATATTTTTCCTTCAAAATTTTTAGCTGGTAATACACACACACACACACACACATATATATATATATATATATATATATATATATATATATATATATATCTTACTTATTATAAAACGCAGATTGTGTGTGTGTGTGTGTGTGTGTGTAACGTTTATATATTGGATCGGATCGGATTTCCTACATTTTTCAACCGATTTCAACAAAACTTCACAGGACTACATAAAATTACCTTGCAGTGGTTCTAATAGCGCCAAAAAATGAGAAAAATACAATTGTTTTTTTACAAAATCAATTTGAAAACACGATTAAGAGACATCGTGAATAAAAGGGGACAACTCACATCGGGTTAAAAACCCAGGTTGTTTGTGAGTGTGTATTCCTTTATATATGGGATCGGATTTTCTACATTTTTCAGCCGATAAAACAAAAATTCACTTTTTTTTTTTTGGCAGGTAGTATTTTTTATTGTCTTGCACACTTTTTTCTTTATTTTTAATATTCAGAATGCTTTAAAAATTCCATTTACAAGACAATTGTTTATAATACTCATAACGATTGAAAACAATGTTTTTTCTTTGTGTTTGGGTTTGACCAATTCGTAAAAAAAAAAAAAAATAATAATTAAGACATGCGTGTCCGTCAACCTTAAACAATAATCTAACGATCTCTACTGATTGTACGAATCCAAACATCGGATAATTCTTTATCTTTAGGGAAAGATAATGAAATCTAAACATACACAAGTCCTCCTAACTAAAAATAATAACCTATACTTTATATACACATGTTGTCCAATCTTTTTTACTGTATTCAATAAGTAAAAATCATAAATTGTAAAAGATTATTATTACAGAAAGGCTACTAAATGATTTGTTAGATCATAATTAATAAACCCAAATAAAGTTAATATTTTTTGTATTAGAAACAACGAGTGGAAAGTATATTCAAATCAGAATTCTAATTATGAATCACCACAAGCAAAATATGCAATTTTTTTTACTGTATTCAATAAGTAAAAATCATAAATTGTAAAACTAAAAGATTACAGAAAGGCTACCTACATTTTTCAACCGATTTCAACAAAACTTCACTTTTTGTTTTTTTGGCAGGTAGTGTTTCTTATTCTCTTGCAAACTTTTTTCTTTATTTTTACATTCAGAATGCTTTAAAAATTCCATTTACAAGACAATTGTTTATAATAAAATTCTATTCAATGGGTAGAGACTGAAAACAATGTGTTTGTTTGAGTTTGGGTTTGACCAATTCGTAAAAAAAAAAAAAAAAAAAAAAACTTAAGACATGCGTGTCCGTCAACCTTAAACAATAATCTTTGTCAATTTTATTTTTCAGTCTTTATGATGGTGGACACTTGATCTATCTCTTACTGTTACATCCCCCGGGCAACGCCGATCTACTAACTAATATATATATAAAAGGCAGAATGAGTGCAATTTTCAAGGGATTACACCAAAATTTACATGCACATGCTCCAAGTTAGCGGGAAGGCCAAGACCGACTTTGCGTTTCTCAACTCCCATCGATAGTGGAAATAATCGATTTTTTTTCATGCAAGGAAGGGCAAAAATATTTTAAGTCAAATGATATCGATTGCTGTATGAGTCGTACGATTTTTAATCAAGCACGCTAGTATATATATATATATATATATATATATATATATATATATATATATATATATATATATATAAACTTTGGTTCGGTTTGGTTTGCTTTGTTTTACTGCATATCAACCACAATGAGTTATTCAATGCCGATAATTTTTATTTGTGGTAATATTTATTTCCAGAAATGTATTGCTGGTAATATTATTTCCTTAAATATCTGTTTCTCGTAATATTTTTCTTCATAATGTCTCACTGGTAATTTTTTTCAAAACTGCATAGGTTGCTTTGTTTTGTTTTATGGCATTTCACCTTTAATAGGTTCCTTAATGTTGACAAGAATTTTACTGCTTTTAATTTTTTTTTTTGGAAAAATATGTTGCTGGAAATTTTTTAAATGCATAGCTGATATTTTTTCAAAATGTATCGCTGGTAATAATTCTTCTTGAAAAATTATTGGCGATACTTTTTTACAAACTATTTCTGGTATTTTTACACTTTCATAGTGTTTTAACAACAGTTTGAAGGTTAATTATTTACCCATAGCTTGGACCCTAACAGGCGCTATCACCACGGGTCAGGGTAGACCTGGGAAGACCAGCAATTATGATGTGGTTCCACGATCCTCAAAACCACCTGATCAGAAGCCTTGCTGTTTGACGTAGTTTATCGTCTTATCCAGGACGCGTATGTAGCTTATCGTCATACCCAGGACGATGAACTGTTATGTGCCATCACTTTCGCTCAGTAACTAATTTACACAAAACACTGGCAAGAAACGTTCAAATTTCAAACTGCAGGAATTATGCGAGACAAAGCGAAAGCTGATTAAGGAGAAATGTCGTTCATTAAAACATGATAGAAGTACAAGTCGAATACAACTTTTGTATCCACGATAGCTTCTCCAGTCGTTGGCACTAGAGGGAATCAAACAGTTTAATTGAAGTCATTCGTTCCCATCAGATAACTATTTTGCCAGTATCATTGTAGGATTTAACAACCCTGCCTACAACACTCTTGGAAAGTTTCACTTTCTCTGAAATCTCTCTAATGGTGTGCTTTTCCTTGTGTAGCTTCACAATAGCTTGTCTCACAGAGTAATCAAGTTTTTGGCGTTTCGCCATGGTGCCGGCTGATGCAACGTTTACAAATGACTAAGTAAGACTTATTCTTTAGAGGAAATCAAAAAATTTGATAGCATATTGTTTACATTGTTTTTCTCAATTTTGTCCCTTACTTTTGGACGTTCCAAATTTGAAAATAAAAAAATAATTGTTATAATGCTTTTTCTATCCTTTGCAAATGATTCAAATTTTAGTATGTTATTATGGATGATAACGACTACCAGTTGTCAAAATTTCATCTTTTCACAGTTTTATTTCTAACAAATATTAGGTTTGAAAATGTTGTCCCTTAGTTTTGGACGCTACTGTATATATATATATATATATATATATATATATATATATATATATATATATATATATAATATATGCAACAATTGAATGTTAACACACAGAGTCACATACAGACACACACGCACATATATCTATATATGTATACATAGATTTCTATCCTGATTCGTCAAAAAGCAACAATCTTTTAAAATTTTGTAATCACTTTCTCCCACCAACTTAAACTATATAATACAATTTAGCTTAAAAATAGTAAATCATTTTTTCAAAAGTTATTCAACATCCCTTAAAAATGGAACAAAAACTTTAATTTTAAGTTTAATTTAAAGTTTATTTTTTATTTCCGAAACATGGCAATTTCTATGTCGCGATGAGTATATATTTTTAAATAATATCATAATATTATTCTCTAGTGGGTATCGAGCACTGGTTTTAAAAATAAATGCTAAAGATTATAGAGTGACTATGATAAGTTTTTAGCCACCCTTGATTATAGCAATTTGGGATTGTTTAATAACGTCTCTTTTTTATTCAGACAAAACTGTGTTAGTATCAAGCTACTCTCATCTTTCAACAATAGTTGACTTATATCTTCCAATAAAAGTTCATGGAGATAAGGAAATTAATGAATTTCAAAAAGTTCAAATAATAGGATGGTATCAATGTGGCAAGTCGAATAGAGAAATTGCTAGTTTTTTCCAGGTTAATCATCAAACGGTTAATAATATTGTCAAGAAATTTAATGAAGAAAGCTATTGTCGTGTAAAACAACGTTCAGCAAGGCCAAGAATCGTGCCTGAACGAAGGAAGTCATCAGAAAACGTCTTCAGAACGTCAAAGATGTCGCCAACAGCATAGAAATGTTTCTATATGCGGTGAGAAAGACACTGAAAGAGCTAGATTATCAAAGAACAGTTTAACAGAACTGGCGTATGGACTGGTGGAGAGAATTCGAGAGCAACGATTATGAATTTTGGCAGTCTGTAATTTGGGGGAGATGAAAGTCAGTTCTGCTAATATTCGAATTTGAAACATGTTTATATTAGAAGAAATCAGATTGAGACTTGAAACACTGAATGTCTGCATGCGACAGTGAAACAGAGAGGGATTGGAGTAATGGTGTAGGGCACTGTCTACTTTGGAGGGAAGTCTGAGCTGATTAGGTTGACGAGCGCTTGAATGGTCCAAAATACCGTCAAATATTAGAGGAAGAAATACTCTCACTATTTGAAACCAATCAGATTGACAAGAATGTCTACCTTTTTCAAGAAGATGGAGCGTCATGTCATACGAGCAAAGTAGCAAAGGTTTGGAAGGAATCACAAGGAATCAAGTCACTGCCATGAGTAGCCTAATGTCCTGACATGAATCCAATAGAGTTTGGAGCACCTTGACAAAAGATTTCGAGGGAGTGCAACCAAAATCACTTTCAGTGACAACCCTTAAAGAAACATTGCTAAAGGAGTGTCAAAATATGGAGGATCAGACGATTGTTGATAACTTGGTCAAATTCATGAAAAATCGAATACAAGTATTGAAAAAAAGCCAATGGAGGACCTATTCCATACTACTTCCAAATAATATTTATTTATGAATAGGGATGACGTAATTAAATTTTGAAATTTGATGTAGTTTATTTCTCATGACTAAACACTTTTCTTAGGCCACCATAAATCTGACTATTCTTTCGTTTTATATATATATATATATATATATATATATATATATATATATATATATATATATATATATATATATGTGTGTGTGTGTGTGTGTGTGAAAAACATGCATAAATATATACATATAGATACATATATATGCATTACAGAAAAATATTTGGGGCCAACCTGAATTTATTTAAAAAATACATAGATATAATTTCAGAGTAAAGGATAAAATTTCAGTAACTCCAGCGTTGAAAATATAAGTTCTTTACTATGAAAAGAAAATCAAACAACAGCATCATATTTCGTTTTCATCAATAACACCACCAGCAGCAATAATTACCGCTATACACCTTGTTGGTCTTCTTTTCAAAAGCTTTTGAAGAAGAAATAGATGACAAACATTCCCAACACTTTCGGTATTCTCTTCGAATACACTGTAAATACCATATAGTTACTGAGATTTTATTTTTCTTTATTGCATTTATTATCTTATTATATTATTATTTAAAAAATACAAAACAATATAATTTTAATGTATTTTTTTAAAGAAATGCAGTGTGTTCCCAAACATTTCACCGGTCGTATATATATAAAACATTAATTTATTTTTAATCCTTAAATTTTATTACTTCAAACGTTATTTTTAGTGGATACTCAGTTTGAAGTAATACAAATGTTGGATTAAAAATATAACGATTAATTCTTTCGATATTGTTGTGTTTACGTTTCTGAGGTGAAACTGGGGAGATATGGGCCTTTGAGTATAACTCGACGAAGAGATGGGCATTTATTAAAAGGTTAAATAGAACCATCCAAGAATGTGGCGCTTTTCGTGGTCGATCAAACAAAGGGAGACGCAGGCTTCAACACTGTCAAACTGCACATTTTCTTTATTAAACTTTCTCGCATGAAAAGGCGGATAGACGTAAATTTTAAATAGCACCGAAATTAACGTTGGAATAACACACAGACACACACACACAGACACACACATATATATATATATATATATATATATATATATATATATATATATATATATATATATATTGTTTGTGTGTGTATTCTGGATTAGTAAGATATATATATATATATATAAATATATATATATATATATACACACACACGTGTGTGTGTGTGTATATATGAAATACACACTTAGATTGTGATATATTTATGGATAAAGTGCTCAATATCAGACATAAAGCGTGTGTAAATATAAAGTGAACATTGAATTCAGCACTTAGGAGGCGACTGGCGTGGCCTGAGGATTGCGTCTAGCATGAAACAGCCTGTCGCCTCTAAGTGTTGATATCAATGTTCACTCTATATATATATATATATATATATATATATATATATATATATATATATATATATATATATAAAACAAGTAAAATGGCTATATACTGTTGCAGTTTCAACACATAACGATGCCTCTCGTCAGGCGATTGTAGTAATCCATAAGAGGAGACTAATCGTTATGTGTTGGAACAAGACTGCCTTTATGTGTAGCCATCTTTATATGTTTTTGCTGTAATACCGTGATATATATATATATATATATATATATATATATATATATATATATATATATATATATATATATATATCAACAGTTCAGTATTTAAGATTTTTGACTGTGTAGCAAGTGTGTCTGTGGAAAACGTTTCTCAATATCCCTAATTTCATTAATGGTAACGCTAATATTAGCCATTTCCTTATATGGTTGCTTTCAACATTAAGCACATCCATATGTCAAGTCTTAACAATTAGGAGTCGTTGAAGTAACATAGAATAATAAAATGATTTAGCGTTAAAATACAACTGAAATTTAATCTGAATATTTTGTTGTGTGGCAAACGTGGAATGAGAATGCTGCCGTTTTTGATATTGCCTTTACAAGGATGGGTACTAAACTGTAGGACGTATCTCGTGTCCATATTCATCACCGACAGTATAAAACCTTGCGTGGTTTGAAAGTTTCAAGATTACAGACGCCGTTTGTATAATTTGTTCCATGAAATCTTTTACGATATTTTGCGAAGCAGAAAAGTTTCATTTGAAGCCAATATATATTTATAAACATGCTATGTATTTAGAGATTACTTATAAAATATAAATCTGCAATTTTATTGGTTCTGGCCTGCCATCACGACTTCTGTCAGTTTCCAAACCCCGGATCGTAATTTTTCTGTGTTTATCTATGTATACTTTTATGGTAATTGTTCTGGAGAACTTTCTCCTATTTTACATAGATTTATACATTTAAGAGGAATAATTGATTTACGGCAATGTTTCACCATTGTACAATTGAAATGGGTAGATATAAATGTAATTTCTATGCTACAGTTTTTTTCTGTCGCACTTCTCTCTTTTGGAAATTTCTCCAGGCGTCTTGCTTCCCAGACAACTTTGATCTACAAAAGTTTAAACGCAACGTTAATCGTTATCATCTGTCTTCTTAATTCCTGCCTAGCTTTCTTTTTTGGAACCTAGACTTTCTGAATTTTAGCACAGTCAACGATTCGCAGCATGGTTTTATCATCTTACAGGTGAAAAGGCTAGATGTAACGGTAAGTTATATGTTAACAGTTTTTCCTCTTGTACATCTCACCTGTAGATAATACTTCCGGTTTCTCGCTTTCAAGTTAACTTTGATATTCAGTAATTGAAATGAAATATCAATCGTTATGATATGTCTTCTGAATTCATTTTTTGTTATTATTCTGCATGATTAATAGTGTTTTCATTTTTCGCATTTTCAAACTCAGTAACCACTTGCGTATTAATGGCTTTGTTGACTTGTTTCGGATGAAA
Source organism: Acanthosepion pharaonis (assembly GCA_903632075.3). Lineage (NCBI taxonomy): Eukaryota > Metazoa > Mollusca > Cephalopoda > Sepiida > Sepiidae > Acanthosepion > Acanthosepion pharaonis. The sequence goes on along the minus strand of CAHIKZ030005435.1, from coordinate 4,145,603 downwards.
TGATGAATATCAAAATGAACGCAGGTTTCAGCTTTTGGAACCTTATAAACTAGTTGGTGTCTATTTTCTGTATCACTTGATCATGGGTGATGCGACCTGTATGCAATCTTTTACCCTAGAGGAAAAAGATTGATTTCATGATATGTAAGTAACTATCGATGCTGAACACCACAAAATCCAGCGATCAGCGAAAAATATTGATGGGCACTGTATTCTGGAATGCAAAACGTTTACTAATCGTAAGCATCATATAGCATACTCAAAGTGTTTAGTTGGATGATTTCGTTTACGGGCTATCGACCTCTATAGGTTATTTAATACTGAAAAGTAAATATTTTGTACTTATACTTTCAACTACACATATCTTGTACATAGTTTTATACCCTTAGATATATAGTTTGTAGATCGTAAAAAATATTGTTGGTAATTTTATTATAAAAATACTTTTTTTAATTCTTTTTAGTGTTTCGTTGATTTTCATTTTGAGATGGAATTGTACTGTTGATTTTCGTCTGGGGAGGGATTTGCTATTACAAAATAAAGAGAGAAATTAAGATATGTAAAGGAAGAATGAAAAATGTTAAAAGTAAATAGAAAGAAGAAATCGGATGAATAAAGATGAACAACATATAGAAAGAAAGAGTCAAAGAAAGATAAAAATAGAGAGAGAGAGAGAAAGAACGAGAGTGTGAAAGAACAAAAAAAGAAAGAAAGAAAGAAAGAAAGAATGGCTGGTTGAATTTGTTTAGCGGCATGTAAAACTCAATGGCTTATTTATTGCCTAAATCTAAATATGTTTTACCTAATTTTATTCATTAAACTACACATATATATTTTGTACATAATTTTATACTTTCAGAGTTTACTCTGAAAGTATAAAATTATGTTTACTCTGAAAGGAATTGATTATGTTTACTCTGAAAGGAATTAATTATGTTTACTCTGAAAGGATTTAATTAAGTTTACTCTGAAATTATAAAATTATGTTTACTGTGAAAGTATATTATGTTTACTCTGAATGTATAAAATTATGTTTACTCTGAAAGGAATTGATTATGTTTACTCTGAAAGGAATTAATTATGTTTACTCTGAAAGGATTTAATTAAGTTTACTCTGAAAGTATAAAATTATGTTTACTGTGAAAGGATTTAATTATGTTTACTGTGAAAGGAATTAATTATGTTTACTGTGAAAGGAATTAATTATGTTTCCTGTGAAAGGATTTAATTAAGTTTACTCTGGAAGTATAAAATTATGTTTACTCTGAAAGTATATTATGTTTACTCTGAATGTATAAAATTATGTTTACTCTGAAAGGAATTAATTATATTTACTCTGAAAGGAATTAATTATGTTTACTGTGAAAGGATTTAATTATGTTTCCTGTGAAAGGATTTAATTAAGTTTACTCTGAAAGTATAAAATTATGTTTACTCTTAAAGTATATTATGTTTCCTCTGAATGTATAAAATTATGTTTACTCTGAAAGGATTTAATTATGTTTACTCTGAAAGGAATTAATTATGTTTCCTGTGAAAGGATTTAATTAAGTTTACTCTTAAAATATAAAATTGTGTTTACTCTGAAAGTATAAAATTATGTTTACTCAGAAAGTATGAAATTATGTTTACTCAGAAAGTATGAAATTATGTTTACATTGTAGTATAAAATTATGTTTACTTTGAAAGTATAAAATGATGTTTAGCTGAAAGTATATTATGGTTTTTAGTTATATATTGTGTAGATCATAAAATGCATTGATAATTTTAATATAAAAATATATGCTTATTTTTTTTACTGTTGCATTGATTGTCATTTTTCTATAAAAATGTATTGTTGTTTATTTTATTACAGAATCTTACTGTTGACTTTTGTTTGGGCGTTTCCTATAGCTGGGACCTTAACAGGTGTCCTGATGCTGGAAACATATCATCATACCCAGGAGGTTACTCTGACAGCTAACGGAGTCAGATATCTGTACAGACTAGAAAAAGACACCAGCTTACATGTGGCACATGGTCGAAAGGGTGGGGCACCCAGTGAGGATCGAATTCCCTATTTAGTCTTAATAGTGCTAGCGATACCAGCTTGCTAGCTATTACGCAAAGGCGAAGTGCCCTAAATGAATTTTCTAAGCGTAGTTTAGATGATGCTCAAGGCCGAAAGTATACGTTCCCGTGACGTCATTCGTCTCACCGGCTCTTAGAATCCAAAAACTGCAGTGTCTGTTCCTCTCTTCTAATTGAAACCAATACGCAAAAGAAATCATCCTTTCTGGGAATTCCATTTTATGCAGTAGCGTGGGAATCCAAAGACAACAGAGAATGCAAAAGAGAATGATAGACACAATTGCAAAATTAGAGATGCAAAATCAGATAGATAGATGTATCTTACTGAGTATAAAATGCAGATTGTGTGTGTGTGTGTGTGTGTGTGTGTGTGTGTGTGTGTGTGTGTGTGTGTGTGTGTGTGTACGTTTATATATGGGATTGGATTTCCTACATTTTTCAACCGATTTCAACAAAACTTCACAATTACCTTGCAGTGGTTCTGACAGCGCCAAAAATTGGAAAAACACAATTGTTTTTGCACAAAATCAATTTGAAAACACGATAAAACGCGATTCTGTCGCCAGAATGAAAGGGGGACAATTCATGTCGAGTTATACTTATTATAGAACACAGGTTGTGTGTGTGTGTGTGTGTGTGTGTTCGTTTATATATGGCATCGGATTTCCTACATTTTTCAACCGATTTCAACAAAACTTCACTTTTTTGGCAGGTAGTGTTTCTTATTGTCTTGCACACTTTTTTCTTTATTTTTACATTCAGAATGCTTTAAAAATTGCATTTACAAGACAATTGTTTATAATAAAATTCCATTGAATCGGTAGACTCATAATGATTGAAAATAATGTTTCTGTTAGGGTTTGACCAATTCGTAAAAAAAAAAAAAAAAAAAACTAATTAAGACATGCTAACCTTAAACAATAATCTTTGTCAATTTTATTTTTCAATCTTTATGTTGGTCGATACTTGATCTATATCTTACTGTTATATCCCCGGGCAACGCCGGGATCTACTGCTAGTGTACATATATACTCCTGAATTTTTCATTAAAATTTAGGTAACAATGGCGTACAATTTTTTTTTTTAGTGTTACAAGGGATATAATTTCCTGGCGAAGAATTCGAATATCATAGTCATTATTTCTCAGTTAACTTTAGTTATCTTGCTTCAGATGATCGGCAAATATGTGGTAAATAGCAGTACAGACTGAGCTGTCTAGCCTTGCATGTTAAACGATCTAAGAAGAATAAAAGTAGGAATTCTAAAGGCAACGCGAAACCACTCCGCCATCATCCACAAGAATGCATTCCTATTCGCAGATAATACCGGAAATGAATCTGTAGAGGGTCATGATTGCCAATATTCTGGCGGTAAATTGTATTTAAAATATAAATCATCCATTTTTATGTATATAATTTCTTAACTCATTGACGCTGTGACTATTTACTGGGAAAAATACGATCTAAAATGTTATTACATTTTTTTTTTATTCCTGTCTAAAGTTTACGCCTTTACAAGCGCAAATAGGTGATTCGTGTGAACAATTCTTTTACTGTATATCCGATTGCGAAGAATTCTTCGTGTGGGATCTCAAATGCGTGTGCTGCTCAAGAGTCAGCCAGAAAGAACAAAAGAATATATTTTAAAAAAAAAGGAGGAAGAAAAGTCAGCGTAAGAGGAGAGGCCGGACTTGCGTGCGTTAATTTAACATCAAACGAAAAACTACAAAATTTAATCAAAGTTACCGAACTGTAAAATTAAGGTATTCCTATCATCAAACCGAAAGATATAAAAATACACGCGTATATATGCGTTAGTTACCGCAGCTTAAATGTTCCTGGATGAACATTCATTCAAATACGCACACTCATATATATATATATATATATATATATATCTATATATATATATATGAAGAAAAATATACGGAAAAAACAAACAAAAATCCTAATATGCAATTATGCTGTTTTAATATTAATATAATATAATGTCAACGTCGAACGTTTCGGTCTAATAGACCATCTTCAGGACATATTCATAAAACATAATTAACATTAGACCATATTTAATTAAAAATGAAAATGACAATGGACATAAGAGCAAGACCAATACAAACAGATAACTGAAATCTTTTATAAGATCAGCGTTCCGTTTAAATATGATCACATCTTCGTCACGTGGGCGATGTTGTGAAAACGTGTTCCTAAAATTTGGGTATTTTGAATATATATATATACACACACACACACACACACACACAGAGTATTTTCCGGCTTACAAGACGCACATTTTTCCTAAAAAGTAACCTGAAAAATACATGTGCGTCTTCCAAGACGAATGTAAGGCAACGTCCTAGCTCAAGTAAGTTGGGGCGGTCACCTAATTGTTTTGACTGATTAGGACGTGGATTTGTATGTTATTTGCACTATAATATTAGCTATCTAGCGGATTTGCACTATAATATTAGCTATCTAATTCAGCCTTTTATCTCATGTAACCTCAGTACTTAGCTGTTACAAGTATTTTCAAGACTATAAACCTTCCTGGAGCCGAGTCACAAGCTTAATTATGCTATGTTTACTAGCAGCGGGGGGAGCTTTTCTATTCTTGACTAGTATGTCATTGCCATGCAAGTAAAATCGGACGAGTGATTAATGTAAACAATACGTGGCGCCAGTATGTGAGGGACGCATGGTAAATGTGTTGTTGTATGAGAATTACATTTTTTCCTTAGAAATGTCTTTCCAGTATTAGGGTGCGTCTTCCAAGCCGAAGCGTCTTCTAAGCCTGAAAATATGATATATATATATAACTCAATTATGTCTCATTTATATACAGATGAAGACCTACCAAACTCTACCCGTAACATACTCATTGATAATACAGATATAATAGCATCATCATTAAGGTAAGATTTGCAACTAATTCTAGCAATAGAAAAATATTTAATGAAAATAAAAAAAATATATATGAATCAGAATTAAGAAAAAATGGTTATTCGACTAAATTAGAATGCACAATACACACAAAATCAAAAGGAAATAAACCCAATCTGGTTTAACCCTCCTCAGAATAATGTAATAAAAACAAAAGTAGAAAAAATATTATTTAAATTAATTGAAAGTAAAAATATAAGCTATCAAAAATCATTAACAAAAATACAATTTAAATCAGTTATAGTTGTATGAATAATACGGAGAAAATAATGAATAAACATAATAAGATATATTAAATAAAAACAATGGCAATTATAATAACACACATCCGCAAAATAGCAATAATAATTGTAATTGTCGAAATAAAAACAACTGTCAACTTATTAATCAATGTTTAACTAATAATGTAATATAATGTAACTTTATCAAATAATATTGACAAAGAAGAAAAAATACATAGGAGTAACCGAAACTACTTTTAAAGAAATCTTACTTATTATAAAACGCAGATTGTGTGTGTGTATATGTGTGGGAGTCTGTACGTTTATATATTGGATCGGATTTCCTACATATTTCAACCGATTTCAGCAAAACTACACAGGACTACGTAAAATTACTTTGCGGTGGTTCTGGCAGCGCCACAAATTGGGAAAATACAATTGTTTTTGCACGAAATCAATTTGAAAACACGATTAAGAGGCATCGCGAGAATGAAAGGGGGACAACTCATATCGAGTTATACTTATTATAAAACTCAGGTTGTTTGTGTGTGTGTGTGTGTGTGTGTGTGTGTGTGTGTGTGTGTGTGTTCGTTTATATATGGGATCGGATTTCCTATATTTTTCAACCGATTTCAACAAAACTTCACTTTTTTTTGGCAGGTAGTGTTTTTTATTGTCTTGCACACTTTTTTCTTTATTTTTACTTTCAGAATGCTTTAAAAATTCCATTTACAAGACAATTGTTTATAATAAAATTCTATTCAATCGATAGACTCATAACGATTGAAAACAATGTTTTTGTTTGAGTTTGGGTTTGACCAATTCGTAAAAAAAAAACAAATAAAAAACAAAACAAAACAAAAATTTAATTAAGACATGTGTGTCCGTCAACCTTAAACAATAATCTTTGTCAATTTTATTTTTCAGTCTTTATGATGGTCGATAATTGTTCTATCTCTTACTGTTACATCCCCGAGCAACGCCGGGCTCTACTGCTAGTATTTAATATTTCTAAAATATTTAAAATAGATGAATACGCAAACAGCACATTGTCAAAATATATATGGTGTCAAAAAGAAAATAATATACCTAATAATGTTAAATGAGAAATTATAAAAATGTACTTCTATAAAACATTACTAATAGTAATTGTAGACTGTGTTTAGAAGAAAAATTATCAATATTAACTTTTAGTAATCAAATAAAATTATTAAATAAAAATAATGAAATAATGGGTTGATGCCAAAATATTAACAAATATTTATTTTGTTATTTTTAATAATTTTACATAATAAATCAAATCAAATATTATAATTTAATTAATAACACAAATGTTATGATTTAATTATTAATAAAAATTAATCAATATTATAATTTAATTAATAATATTATAAACATAACTTTAATATAAACCATTAAAAATAATTTAATGTCGAAGAAAAATTTACACCTGGAAGAAAATTCAAGAATTGAAAAAATTACGACACTTACAATCGAAAATGTAAACAAAAGCAAATATTCATTAAAGTGAACGTTAAATTCATGAAAGCGCAGGTATGCAAAACAGTTTGAAGATGGCGCCGAATAAATTGAAAAAACTAAAAATGTCGTTTAAAAAACAGAACCCCTTGAAAAATGGAGTAGCAAGAAACGTCGATGTCTAGGAAAACAACAAAAATTGATATTTAAAGTTACTTAAGTAATCTTATTTATATAATATTAATTCTCTATTTTTGATATTATTTTCATATTTTAATATTGAGCATTGTATATAAAAATATCTGCTGTTTCTTAAATCTTGGGTGAGAGTCTCCGACTGACAACAAATCGGTCGGGGATTCGATTCCCAACTTGAAACAATCGCATGTCTAGTCACAGTGAAGCAGTCTATCTGTTGATGACACTATATATATATATATATATATATATATATATATATATATATATATATATATATATGTGTGTGTGTGTGTGTGTGTGTGTGTGTTTGTGTGTGTTGTGTGTGTGTGTGAAAATATATAGAAACTAGGAAAGAACTCGTTAGGTAAATAATCCAAAGTTCTTTAGTATTTTTGTTATTATTTTTTTAAAAACAGTGCTCGATACAAAAGTAGAGCCTAAATATAATTATTTATTTAAAATATAATGTTTCAAAACAAGAACCGAAAACTTTAATTTACTTTAATTCAATTTAATCCAAATATTTATATTGAAGTTTTCGGCTCCTGCTTTGAAGCAGGAGAACTCTTATGTAACGATGGAATCATATTTTTAAATATATATATATATATATATATATATATATATATATATATATATATATATATAATTATTTATTTAAAAAATTTATAACGTAAATATGTTATAAAATCACTACAAAAATAGCCATTTTGTTTCAATACCTCCTGTGTCTTATCAAGTGATGATATATATAATTCACCGAGCTTAAAACAAACCTCAACAGAATGCAGAAAGCACTGGGACTCATCTTCAGTGCACATCCACTATCGAGAATTGAAACCTGACCGTTACGGTGCAAGCGCCATATCATCTGTACCGGTGACTGTATCGGTGACGAAGAGGTAACCAATTAGACTCGATATATCGGCGCTCTTTACAAATTCTGTAGTGTAACTCATTCGAATTTTTCTTATTCTGTTAGTTCATAGATTTATTTTTAATAATACGTTCAGTCCACCGACAAAGCACTCGCTGAGTGTGACTCTCTCTCTCTCTCTCTCTCTCTTTCTCTCTCTCTCTCTCTCTAACCGTTATAGCAGGCCGGATCAAGACGGTCGTTTCTCCTAGAAAGGTGGATGCATGTTCGATCCCAGCCGGAGAACATATTATCTTTATTAAGATTTGATGCAAGCCGATATACCTTAAACGCAGTTTAAAATAATAATAGATATAAGGCCATTATTTCAAAAACGAGTATCAACAATAATAACGTTTGAAGTGATAAAAATATTATATTAAAACTGAATAAATTTTTGAGATTTATAATTTTCAAATATGAAACTGAGCAGATACGAGATTCCGTGGAAAATATTTTGGTGAAAATAAAAGGGAAAATAGACCTGTGTCAAACAATGAAGCTCCGCGTATGCAGGCTGTAAAAGTACACTGGATCAAATAATGGATTCTCCTACATATTTCTTTTATTAAGATTTTTCGAATAGGTAGATAGACGTAATAGATAGTGTCCATAATAAAAAAAAGTGGGTGGGGGGTCTATTTCAAATAATAACAATACCGCTTGAAGTACTGGGTAAATACAATAAACAAATGGAAAAGACAGATCCAGTCAGTAGAATTTAATAAGTTTTATTTGTATGCATTTATGTAAATATATATGAATGTATATATACTCGAAATCCAGCCACGCTCAACATGCGAACTTTGTAATAAACGCCCTTACTGGTATTAAATAACACACACACACACACACACACACACACACACACACACACACACACACAATTACAACTTAAATAGTCAAGTATGAAGAGAAATTAAAATCACCTAAAAACAACAACGGTTGAAAATGGTTAAAGAAGTGGCTGAAAGCGTTTGAGTCAGTGAATTATACGGACAATTTTCCACTTCTTTCCTCCCTAGAAATGAAAAAAATATGTAAGAATGTTGGAAAATAAATAAAAAAATATCAAAATATTCTTGTCTGTCATATTCAACGAAACATGTTTAATAGAAATGTTGCTGCCCACTTAATTGTATTTATGTGAATGTTATGTTAGCCCTGTAATTAATATTGAGCACTTTCCATTAAGCACCGCGCAAATAATATATATATATATATATATATATATATATATATATATATATATATATATATAAAGTAAGGATAAGTTTGATAATCCCGTATGAATAATCCTAAAGTGTATATAATCCATAGACCTCAATGTCAAATCAGAGCAATTATTAATTTAAATAGAAAACAGACAACCTTATTTAAATTAATATATATATATATATATATATATATATATATATATATATATATATATATATATATACTCCTTTGTAAATCACTAGCTGGTCTTAAATGCTACTTAAGATTATCGCACAAACTTTCATAAGTGAATCAATAAGCTGCCAGATCCTCATACGTCAGAAACCGACCAGAGCCAATTATATATATATATATATATATATATATATATATATATATATATATACACTACAGTAAACCATATTTAAATTGATATATATATATATATATATATATATATATATATATATATATATATATATATATTATAAAAGGGTAATAATACAATGAATCACTTAGTAATATTGATGTAATTAATGGCGAAGTCTCTTCGCTAACAGACATAATAATCATTAACTTGCTTACAATCCATTGAATAATGCGATCTTGATGTATAAAATTCTTACCAGGTTGATCTGGTGTGTTTTTAGAGTAGCAAATACCTTTGAAAACTTCATGTTCTCATCGTCTGAGTGTAATCTTTTTCATTTAGAAATACCACTCCAAGACAAAATAAATATATTGTAGATGATTTTTTTAAGAATGTGTTATTTATTAACTGTTATATAATATTGGAACGTCGCAAAGCTAGAGTTTAAATATTCAGGTGAGAATTTTTGTATGAAATTTGTAATGAATTGGGGATCAATTGTTTTTCACAAACGCTTTAAATTAGGCAGCATATATTTTAATTACATTAATATTGTTAATTGATTCACTGTATGATTACCTGTTTATAATATAAAATATATACTGCCCAATTTAATATATATATATATATATATATATATATATATATATATATATATATATATATAACCATGTACGATGAGATAAAATTTTTCGGTGTATTATCCTAATATTTTGTTTCTGGACACAAAGTATGTAAAAATTGTCAACCATGTGCAAGATGAATTTTAATTTAGAAATTACTTAAAGAAATACGATACTCCAGTTGACCCGAACTGAAAAATTAAATTAATTATCCATTGCAAAATATTTAAAACAGTAACCTTATTTTAAAAAATGACAACACACCTGCAAAATCAAAATTACAAAGTACCATCATTATTTCCGAGTTTAAATGTCCCTTAAGGAACTCTGTTCTTGAGCAAAGCAAACTCATGAATAATTAAATCAGTTACACTACTACATGACTATCCAGACGACTTAAGTTACACTTATCCGACCACAGCTCCATTAGAACTTATTTAAACACACACACACATGTCTGTCTCCATCCAAAACATACTAGTAGGCTTCCATTATTTTTAATCTTTTTTTTACATGTTTTTTGGGCACATTATGCTTGTATTAAGCATAATAATATCATACACAAGTAAAGATTACAAATAATGGAAAAC
>CAHIKZ030005435.1:4130000-4132500 GCA_903632075.3 Acanthosepion pharaonis | reverse complement strand
AATCCTCTGTACTTTCCTCAGATTGACACCTAAACACTGAAATGTTCGTATTAGGAAAGTTGACTCTCTGTGCCGCGCCAGGAAATTTTTTCTCCCCGGAATCGATACTTCAAATATACAAAACAACCATTCCCCCTTGCATGGTGTATTGCTGCCATATATGGTCTGGGGCACCTTCTGCTTACCTCGGAGTTCTTCACAAGATCCAGAGACGGATATGTAATCTAATTGGCCCTGATCTGGCGTCTCGTCTGCAGTCACTCTCTCACAGACGCGCCGTCGCCTCTCGCTGTCTTTTCTACAAATACTTTCATGGAAATTGCTCCGATAAGCTGCTTTCACTGGTTCACAGACTCCATGAATTCAAGCGCCCTACGAGGCTGGCATCGCGCTCCCACCCTTACACTATAGAAATGTTTACATGTAGCCGTCTCTTCTACTCCAATAGCTTCATACCTCGCACCTCTCGCCTGTGGAACACCCTTCCCAATTACTGTTTCCTTGAGAGCTATAATCTCCAACTATTCAAATGTAATGTCAATCGACATCTCCAGTTACCTTGATCTAACCACTATCCTTCTCCTCATCCTTTCTTCTATCACTCCTATCTGCTCTCGCTCCAAATCTTCTGCAACCCCTTGCATTCTAGTGGCTTCACGCCTTGATCGGGGCGTAATGCTTAAAAAAAAAAAATTCGAGATTCCGGTGTGAAATCCAAGCTTTACAGTATACCGTTTCTAATTTTCTGGAGGAGTGAATTCCTTTTTTCCTCATAGACGGTACCGAACTGAATCTACTATCATGTGTAGTCTATATAATCAAATGCAAACAACGAGCATACGCGAAATTAAAAATAAAAAATTCGACAATTTACTCATCGCACCCTATATTTTATTAATTTTAATTTTAGGAAAAAAATAATAGAATACTGACATCGACAAATTCCATTTTCGTTCATTTATTGTGATATATCTTGATTTACAGAAGTCTTTTTCATGATCATAACTTTGAAACTTGAATAGCATCCATGAAGAGGTGATGCTTATAAATACTCTTGTGAGAGAAGTATAATATTAGTTACTTTTCGGCCAATAGACTCTGCATAGATCTCTGAGAGAAATATAGATTATTACTATCTCTTCTCTGAACGAAGTAGGCCATTGCAAATTCTTATGGAAAGACAGTAGATCATAAATTCGCTAGAAAGGAAATAGGTTTTAACAAATATTTCTGTGCGTTAAGTGCAATATTATTAATTATTCTCTGAGAAATGTAGACTATTACAATTTCTTCTCATATTATAACAGCATTTTTCTATATGGGATTGTAAGGTATTACTTCTGTAAAGGATTACAATTTCTTCTGTAAGTGTGATAGCCTATTATTACTTCTTTTATGACCGATTCTTCTTCTTCTTCTTCTTCTTCTTCTTCTTCTTCTTCTTCTTCTTCTTCTATTATTTCTTCAATAGAAGCTTATAGTTTTTTGTATGAGACAGATACAAATTTGTTTTTTTTTTTTGTTTTTTCCTACGAGTGAAGTAGAACTGATAAATTCTTCTTTAAGAGTAGACCCTAACAAATATGTCTGTGTGATGTGAAGATATTAAACTTTCTTTGACGGAAGATGGAGGTTTCAATTTTTTTCTATGTGGGAAGACATATATACCTTTTGAGTTGATATTTATCATATGTTTGGGAGCCTAAATGTAAAAACATGTGAATTGTTACAGAGCATATATTGTTGGATATATCTGTTCACCAATAAAATATACGATCGATTTTCAAAATTTTCTATATATATATATATATATATATATATATATATATATATATATATATATATATATATGGGGGGTGCGTGAAAAATATATAGAAAATAGGAAAGAACTCGTTAGGTAAATAATCCAAAGTTCTTTAGTATTTTTGTTATTATTTTTCAAAAATAGTGCTCCATACAAAAGTAGAGCATAAATATAATTATTTATTTAAAAATATGATTCCAACACGCTACGTAAGAGTTCTCATGTTTCAAAACAAGAGCCGAAAACTTCAATATAATTATTTGAATTAAATTGAATTAAAGTACTAAGCTCTGTTCCATCTTCAAGCGAAATCTCTTTTGGAATAACTTATTTCTGAAATTTACGTTTTTTATAAGCATATTCATTATTGAAATCAAAATTTCCATGGTAACGGATAGAGCAATTGTTTAAAGAAAAAGGGGCGTAAGGTGTTAATAATTTGTATCAGTTACATTCACGGATGTCAAGTCAGGGTAAGGTTGGGGTGTCTAAATTTAAAGCGGAAGATGACAATGCCTAGACTGCTAAAGTGTCTATAGAGACTTATTTATTTTATCTTTTTATTTTTTTTCTGAAAGGGTTTTGTGTATATAAAAACTGTCTTAAATCGCTAACATTTGTTTTTTGACGACTTCATAAAGGGTTATCTTTTTTTGTAGGGCATTTAAACTTTTTATTAGGACTATGGATTTTAAA